>JAPDDN010000430.1:0-125127 GCA_027422405.1 Ptychobarbus kaznakovi
TGTTGAGGAGCCTGATTGGCCCTGGGGGAGAGCTCCTCCTCAGTCTCTCAGTTTTTGCCATCAAGGCTCCATGAAGCGCTTGCCAGATGGCAGCACCATGAAGAGATGGTTACCGGGGTGAGTTGAGCTTTGATGATTTTAGTAGCTCTGCTTTTGCAGCGTTTGAGGTAGATGTCTGCAGAGAGGGAGAGCTGACCCTGAGATGCGCTCAGCTAAGCGCACGACTCTCTGTAGAGCCTTGCAGTCCTGGTTTGTGGCATTATTATACCACACTGAGATGCACTGAAGTCAGTACACTTTCTATGGCCCCTGAATAGAAAGTTTTCAGGATTGATGGTGAAGACCCTGAATTTCCTCAGCTGTCGCAGATGGTACAGTCTTTGCCTGGCTTTCTTGACCTGTGTTTGGATGTGTGCAGTCCATGTCAGGTCCTCTGAGATGTTTACACCGAGGTACTTGAAGCTACTCACCTCTCCACAGGGTCCCACTGATAATAAGAGGAGTGTAAGGGCCGCTGCTGACTCTTCCTGAAGTCCACGATCAACTCTTTAGTTTTGTTCACGTTTTGAGAGAGACAGTTGTCCTGGCACCATGATGTAAGTCTCTCTACCTCATCCAAGTATGCGGCCTCGTCATCGTTGTCAATGAGGCCCAGAACCACAGTATCATCCGCAAATTTAACGATGGAAGTGGAGCTGTGAGAGGACACACAGTCGTGGGTGTAGAGAGAGTAGAGCAGGGACTCAGGACACAGCCCTGTGGGGCTCCTATGTTCAGGGTGATGGAGTTGGAGGTGAACTGACCGACTTTCAACACTTGTGGTCTGGCGGTGAGGAAATCTTGAATCCAGTCACAAAGTGAAGAGTTTATGCCGAGGTCTGAGAGTTTGACAGCTAGCTTGGTGGGGACTATAGTGTTGAAAGCTGAGCTATAGTCAATGAATAGCAGCCTGACATAGTTGCCATTGTTCCTGTCAATGTGAGTGAGGGAGGAGTGCAGTACCTGAGAGATGGCGTCATCAGTAGACCTATTTGGCCGATAGGCAAACTGAAGAGGGTCCAAAGTAGAAGGGATGGAGGAGCAAATGTGTTTCTTTAAAAGTCTCTCAAAAACCTTTATGACTGTCGATGTGAGTGCAACTGGACGATAGTCATTCAGGCAAGAGGGTTTACTGTTCTTAGGCACAGGGATTATGACAGATTTTTTAAAGGAGGTGGGAACAACAGAGGTAGCAAGGGACTCATTAAATATGGATGTAAACAAACCAGCAAGCTGATCAGCACAGGACCTCAGAACGCGGCCAGTAATCCCATCGGGTCCTGCTGCTTTTCTGACGTTCACTCTCCTTAGTTCCCTCCGAACTTCATACTCTGACAGAGTGAATACATGATCATCGCTGCTCTGTCTGCTGCTTCCTGACGTGCTGGTTGGCAGATTCGCGCCGCCATTGCATTCGAAGCGGCCAAAGAAGGTGTTTAATTCATTGGCCAGCAGTGGGTCTGCTCTCACCTCTGCAGAGGAGTTATTTCCAGAGGAACAGATGGTCTTAAGTCCATGCCACATGCGTCGAGAGTCGTTGAGCTGGAAATGTGACTCAATTTTATCACTGTACGGCGTTTTGAGGCTCTAACTGCCCGACGGAGAGAGTAGCATGATGCCTTGTACTCACTCATGTTTCCTGACAACAGACTGGCGTTATATGCGGCAGTTCGATGGTTAACCGCCTCACGGATTGATCTGTCCACCCACGGTTTCTGATTAGAAAAAGTCCTTATTGTTACCGTTTCAGTGGCCTGCTCGGTTAACGTGTTTACGAAGCTCAATGCTACCTCGTGAATTCACTGACGTCAGATGAACTCGCCCGAAACATGTCCCAGTCGACGTCATCGAGAGACGCTTGTAGCGTGGCTTCAGAGTGCGAGGACCAGCGCGTCACTTCCTTCTTCACCGGGGGAGCCTGAACTATACCATTTTTGAGCGGAGTGTAGCAATGATGGAGTGTATTCTGTCCTCTGGTTGGACAGGATATATGCTGATGAAAGTTTGGCATGACTTTCTTGAGATTGGCTTTGTTAAAGTCCCCAGCAATGATACATGCAGCGTCAGGATGTTTATTGATGTATCCACTGAGCACATCGTGAAGTTTGGACAGAGCCGAGCTAGTGTCAGCTTGTGGTGAAATGTAGACAGAAGTAATAACGATTGATGAAAATTCCCGGGGCGGATAGAATGGGCGGCAGATAATGGATAGGTGTTCCAGATGAGGCGAGCAGGAGCGCGACAGAATGGAGATATTTCTGGGATCACACCATTTTTTGTTAATAAAGAAACACACTCCACCACCTTTGGTTTTTCCGGCCTCGGCTGTTCTGTCCATCCGTAAAACAGAAAAGTTATCAGACGGCGTTACAGCGGTGTCCGGGACCGTCGGCGTGAGCCATGTTTCGGTCAAACAAAGGATGTTGCAGTCTCTAATGTCCCGTTGGAAACTTATCCTGGCTCTAAGATCGTCCATTTTATTCTCCAAGGATTGGACATTAGCTAGCAGAATACTCGGCAGAGGGGGGCTGTGAGCCCTTTTTCTCAGTCTGTTGCGTATTCCAGCGCGTTTCCCGCTGTTTTTCTTTTTGTCGCCTCCTGGTATTATTGAGGTGGCCTTTAACTTCGGTGCTCCGAAGTATCTCCAATGGCCACGCTGGGTCCGTGGATAAAGTGACCTGAATCAGGTTAGTGTAGCGCTGTCCAATGTCCAAAAGTGATCTTCTGTCGTACATAATCATTGTAGACGATACACGTATAAATAGAGAAGTAAAAAAAAGTAAAAATAGGTTTAAAAAAAAACACACAAAGAGCACAATTTTGAGCGGAGCTAATTCACAGGCGACTGAAACTCAGCAGCGTCACCGGAATAGAGAGAGAGAGAGAGAGAGAGAGAGAGAGAGAGACTTTTAAACATATCTTTAATCACCAGAAAACAATAATCAGTCATTTTTGGTTGTTGTTGGTGTTTTTTTGCTTTACAGCTTAAGAAATGTCTTAGGCCTTATCATTTTTAGGGACAAAACAAATTCATAGAACCACTGACAACATAATTTGGTATAACTGCACGCTATGAGTCATTAGGTAAGCTTTAGTGAATAGTCAGTTCATCCTTTATAAAGCATTATCCCAACATTAAGAGTTATTAGTAAGCAGTTTATAAATACAGCTATAAATGACTTGTTCTTTATTTATAAGCATATATATTACAAAGCAGATTTAAAGGCTCGGTTATCTTCCTAACAGAAAAAATAAGCAAACACGACAAGAGGGATTCAGAACTCAGAAATATTTATTTCAAGATGCAAAAAAATGAAACTGTAAAACTGTACAATTGAATTTTATTTATTTATTTTCAATGATATTGTGAATGCTTTTATTTGTCATTTTTTTATCAAGTGTACAGTTGTACAGTTTCATTCTTTTGCATTTATAAATGTACATTTAAAAAGTTTATTAATCATTTACTTACAATTTCTAAATGATCTTATGAACCACTGTTATTTTATCATAATGTTCATGTTAATTCACAGTGCATTAACTAATGTTAACAGATACAATTTTACATTTAAATAATGTTTTAGTTTAGAACGTAATATGAACTGACATTAATAAATGCTATATAATAGATGCTAACATGCTCCAGGGCAACCAAAAAATAAAATGTATCACACTTTACAGGACTCAGGTGAAGACTGTAATACCAAGGATGACCACTTGATGGGGTCAGAGGATTAAATATCTTTTAAAAATAATGCATGAAATCAGTTAATATGTCTTGTACTGCCAGTATAGGTTTAAATATTTATTGTAGAAACGCTTAAAGAGCATTCATTTTTTTATCTTTAAAAGAAAAATCATTAAGTTTGATATAATCCTTCCCTCTCACTGATAGGATAAGGCATATTTTAAGCCTGACCCTTTACTGCTCAGTTCAATTAATTAGAATAAGAAACAAATACATGAAATAGGCTATTATGTACTTTACTGGTAATATATTTTATATAATTATTTCACAAGTGCTTATAGATTATTAAAATATATTTTTTAAATGGTTACAGATCAGAAAATGAGTTGGTAAAAATGTACAATAAATTATCTTAGGTTGACATTAGTTAATGAATTAACTAACAATGAACAATATCTTTATACAGCATTTATTAATCTTTTTAATGTTAGTTAGTAAAAATAATAATGTTTGTATTAATTCACAGTACATCAACTACATAAGCTAAGTATGACAAATATTTGTTTTACTTTATTTATTTGTGTTAGTAAAAATGATTCATGTTAGTTCATGGAAAAGTAAATTGTTAAAAAATGCTTATAAATCATTAAAAGGTTTGGTAACACTGTCATAATGTCTCATTTGTTAACATTAGTAAATGCATAACTAACGTGAACTAACAATGACAAATATATTTTCACAGAATTTATTAATGTTTGTTGATGTTAATCAAAATGTTCATGTTAATTCACAGTGCATTGACTAATGTTAACAGATAAAACATTAAATGTTAATAATGTTTAAGTTTTGATTATTAACTAACATTAATAGTTGCTTTATAAGTATTGTTCATGTTAATTAATATAGTTAATAACTGAAAACTTTTTCGAAAGTGTTACTAAAGTTGTATATGTTGTTCTCTCTGTGTGTGTGTGTGTGTGTGTGTGTGTGTGTGTGTGTGTGTGTGTGTGTGTGTGTGTGTGTGTGTGTGTGTGTGTGTGTGTGTGTGTGTGTGTGTGTGAGTGTGTGTTTCACAGACTTGATGGCTTGGATTAACCCTTTAATTGCTGCATCCCTTAAAACTAGACTGCCAGAGGGTTACTGTAAACGCATGTGCCTGCTGTGCCCCGAGAGAGAGAGAGAGAGAGAGAGAGAGAGAGAGAGAGAGAGAGAGAGAGAGAGAGAGAGAGAGAGAGAGAGAGAGAGAGAGAGAGAGAGAGAGAGAGAGAGGGAGAAGCAGCTAAACACATTGCCATCCACGACCCAAACATCTGGACTGAACATTTCGGAAACCTATATTCACAAAATGAACCAACCCTTACCCAAAAACATCTGACCTCCAAATTACATGACCTAGAATTCACCACAAAAGAGCAGCTCAACCATTTAGACAACCCCATAGCATTAAATGAACTAATAGGCAAAATTAAATCCCTAAAAAATAAAAAATCCTGTGGCTTGGATGGAATATCTAATGAGATGCTGAAACATAGCAGCTTCAAATTGAAAGATGCTATTCTGAAATTATTCAATCTCGTATTAAAATCAGGACACTTTCCTGAAATCTGGAAAGAAAATCTAATAACTCCAATTTTTAAACAAGGTGAGAAGTACGACCCAAACAATTATAGAGGCATCACAGTCAGCAGTAACCTGGGGAAACTATTATGCTCCATTATTAATGACAGATTAGTTCAGTTCTTTCAAGAACACAAACTTCTAGACAACTGTCAAATTGGATTTATGCCAAAACAGAGAACATCAGATCACATTTACACACTCCACACACTCATACAAAAACACGTTCAGCAGACAAAACAAGGGAAAATATTTGGTTGCTTCATCGATTTCCAAAAAGCCTTCGATTCGGTATGGCACAATGGACTTTTCCTAAAACTTATCGAAAGTGGAATAGGAGGAAGGATGTATGACATCATAAAGGACATATACAATGGGAACAAATGCTGTGTCAAAATCAATGACAGCCTGAATGTCACCTGAATTCCAACAAACGAGCAACACAGATAAACTCTCGTTATATTGGGGGAGAGAGGGAAAAGTGCATCCACCTGGCAGCGCAGTATGTGTACTCCTGCCATCAAATGAGTTTAGCACCATTTACACTAGCTCTCTGTATTCTTTTAATCTATTGTTTTTTTGTGATAAGTTGGACATGTATGTTTATTTTTTCCCCTTGTTATTAATCTGTATGTTTGTATAAATAATATAGTTATGTATGTATAATATGCTTATTGCTTTGGCAACATTGTGATATGTTACACAGTCATGCCAATAAAGCTCATTTGAATTGAATTGAATTGAGATGAGAGAGAGAGAGAGAGAGAGAGAGGAGAGAGAGAGAGAGAGAGAGAGAGAGAGAGAGAGAGAGAGAGAGAGAGAGAGAGACTTTTAAACATCTCTTTAATCACCAGAAAAAATAATCAGTAATTTTTGGTTGTTGTTGGTGTTTTTTGCATTACAGCACAATAAATGTCTTAGGCCTTATCAGTTTTAGGGACAAAAAAAGTCATAGAATCAGTTCATTTATAGGGCACTGACAACATAATTTGGTAAAACTTGGTAATAACTGCACAATATGAATAACTAGGTAAGAATTGGTAAATTTTGACTTAATCTAAAGTGGTCAGTTCATACTTAATAAAGCATTATACCAACATTAAGAGTTATTAGTAAGCAGTTTATAAATACAGCTATAAATGCCTTGTTCTTTATTTATAAGCATGTCGATTACAAAGCATGTCTATTATTTAAAGGTTTAGTTATCTTCCTAATAGAAAAAAAATAACAAACACAACACAGAGGGATTCAGAACTCAGATAATAGAAAAAAAAACACAACACAGAGGGATTCAGAACTCAGACATATTTATTTTAAGATGCAAAAAAAAATAACTGTAAAAATGTACAATTGAATTTTATTTATTTTCAATGAAATTGCAGAAGTTTATTTGTCATTTATTTGAAGCTGGCAAAGTGCAGCTTCCAAACACTTCATAAATAATTACATACACAGAACAAGTCATTCTGAGGAAATATGATTAATTTCATTAATATACAATACACTATGGATAGCAGAACATTAAAAAACTATCAGACATCTGATGTCACTCTGCTGCTGTGTGTGTGTGTGTGTGTGTGTGTGTGGGGGGGGGGACTGTGTTTGTTGAGTGTGGGTTGAGGGGGTGGGTGAGATATATATATATTTAAAAATCAAACTTCAAAATCAAAAAGCACTATTTAGATTCTTATCTTCTTATAGAGCTGACAATCTCACTCGTTTAGGGTGAGATAATTACATTTACAGATTAATTATTAATATAACAATTCTTGAGGCCTCGGCGGACCCAATCACTTTGTCAGTCTATTCTGACAGACCGAAACACAGTGGATTTTTGTCACATAATTTTCTCTTTTTTAAGATAAATAACTCCCACTAAGATAACTTAGAGTTTTGGCAACTCTTTCGAAGCGCCACGTTGTCATTCACTAGCTGTAACGTTAGTTAATCAAATGACAGAAAAGTAACAGTTAGCTAATCTGATCTTCTCACACCAGGGAGATAGTATAGTTTAGTTATTTCAACATTGGAACTCGCAATGCAAATTAAAACTATGACATTAAAACTTAAAACTAAAACATTCACCTTTTGAGAGACGGAATGAGGAATACGCTCATTCGTCTCTTTTGCGCTTTCCGAGCAACTTCCTTTGTCTTAAAAGACAATTTATAATTGACTGCAGTTAATTTCTCAAACAACTAAAGTTGTCCTTTCATTCAAAAGCATTGTGTGACACAAATAAGAATATAGTACCACAAACAAAATCTGTCTCTTTGTATCTACACTATTTTTTTCCGGTTAAAAACAGAAAAGATACACAAATTGCTTCTGGTGTTATTAATCTGTTATGAATCTTCAAGTCAAAATATGCCCGCATTCTCCACCATTATGTAAGGATTTGAGCTATTATTTCAGCTCTTGGGGAATCATTTATTAAAAGATTCGACATTGATTTGATTGAATTGATCTTGATTCAAAACTTATCATTTATACCTTACTAACGACTTGTCTAGCAAACGTTAAGATCAGTATATCTTAGCAATTTTGTTTATTTCGTGACAATGATAATAATACAGAATTGGTTGGGTTAATTTTGAGCACAGGTAGCACGGGCTCTGGGCAAAGTTTGACTTGAATATTACACAACACGCGAGACAAGGATTCTTTATAAATGAAACAAGGTTTATTTGCTAACTGTTATTTTACGATGATACATGAACTAGCTTTTCTAAACACACATACACACAAACACACAGTTCAGAGGTTATTGTGGTTTGAAGAAAGTTTGAGGTTCTAATGCTCGTTTTCCAAGAATTATCTAAATTCAACCTGAGGAATTCACAAGCAGAGAACCTTTATATCTTTACTATTAAAGATGAACTCTACCAGCTCAGCGAGATATCGAGATTTGTTTGCTACTTGCTTTTCAAGTTGAGTCGATCGCTGATCTGTTGTTTTCCTCATTGACGGAACTCCGAGGCTGCTGATGCAGTTTGAGTTCCTTTGTCTTTAAGAGACACAAAAAGGGTGATCTATGAGGCGCAGAAGAAACAAAGCACGTGTCCTCTGGAATACAGAGATCTTGAAGCTCCGTCCTCTTCTCCAGGAGCAACAGCTAATTTGCATTAAAGCAACATACTCAAATTCAGAGCATTTTGGCTCATACCCTAAAAGTGGCAATTTTAACAAGCTATAAAAAATTATATCTGTCTGGTATTTTGAGCTAAAATTTTACATACACACTCTGGAGACATCAGATACTTATTTTACATCTTGTAAAAGGAGCATAAAAGGTCCCCTTTAAATAAACCATAATGGAAGTTTTTTTGACCGGACATTGAAGCTTTGAAAATAACTATAAATAAACTATATACCAATCGTTGAATTCACCCCCCCCCCACACACCCAGATAGATGCAGTGTTAACCCAAACATTTAATGTTAATGTATAAACCAGTATATATAAAATATTTAATTTACAAGTGTCATGCTTGTTTTCATGCAAGCTATAGCTTCTGACCTTTAATTCAAAACATACTGATTATTTTATGACATCAATTACTGTTTTATTTAATCAAAAACACAGTCTAAATGTTACTTGTGTAGGCTATTTTAATTTAATTAGAAGTAGGCCAACAGCGCCCCCGACAGATTAAAACTCCTTACCAAAAAGGCATTAGGACCTGGGGGAGACTGTCACTGCTGCTGCTGCTTGTGCTATTACTATTTACTCTATCACACACTGAATGCGTCATTCTGTATGTGATTTCACAGATTAAAAGCAGCAATCCAAAAGAGTGAATCTAATCATCATTCATACAAAACTTTGCTTCAAGAATGACTAGAGTGCTGACATGATCTAATCACTAGCACACCCTGAATGGGTGTATTGTGAATGTATTCCTCTTATCGGCAAGAAATTTCGGCATAATTTTTTAATATCCGGCTGATGCCGATATTTACATTTAAAGCCATTATCGGCCGATTCCGATATCAGTCGGATAGTATCATGTATCCATAATATATATATATTTATATATATATTGTATGTATATATATATATATATATATATACCCCTCCTTGAACTGCCACCTTTACGTGGTGGAGGGGTTTGAGTACCCGAATGACCCTAGGAGCTATGTTGTCCGGGGCTATGTGCCCCTGGTAGGGTCTCCCAAGGCAAACAGGTCCTAGGTGACTGGTCAGACTAAGAGCAGTTCAAAAACCCCTTATGATGGACACTAAATCAAGGACCGTGACGTCGCCCGGCATGGCGCAGCCGGGGCCACCCTGGAGCCAGGCCCGGGGTTGGGGCTCGTATGCGAGCGCCTGGTGGCTGGGCCTCTCCCCACGGGGTCCGGCCGGGCTCAGCCTGAAGGAGCGACGTGGGGCCGCCTTCCCGTGGGCTCACCACCTGCAGGAGGGACCGTAAGGGGCCGGTGCTTAGAGGATCGGGCGGCAGTCGAAGGCGGGGTCCTCGACAGCCCGATCCCTGGACACGGAAACTAGCTCTAGGGACGTGGAACATCACCTCGCTGGCGGGGAAGGAGCCTGAGATTGTGCGTGAGGTTGAGAGGTTCCGACTAGAGATAGTCGGGATCACATCCACGCACGGCTTGGGCTCTGGAACCACACTCCTTGAGAGAGGATGGACTCTTCACCACTCTGGAGTTGCCCATGGTGAGAGGTGGCGGGCTGGTGTGGGTTTGCTTCTAGCCCCCCGGCTCAGCCGCCATGTGTTGGAGTTTACCCCGGTGAATGAGAGGGTCGTTTCCCTGCGCCTATGGGTCGGGGATAGGTCTCTCACTGTCGTGTGTGCCTACGGCCCAAACGGCAGTGTTGAGTACCCGGCCTTCTTGGTGTCTCTGGGAGGGGTGCTGGAAAGTGCTCCAACTGGGGACTCCATCGTTCTACTGGAAGACTTCAACGCCCACGTGGGCAGCGACAGTGACACATGGAGGGGCGTGATTGGGAGGAACGGCCCCCCTGATCTGAACCTGAGCGGTGTTCAGTTATTGGACTTTTGTGCTAGTTACAGTTTGTCCATAACGAACACCATGTTTAAGCATAAGGGTGTCCACCAGTGCACGTGGCATCAGGACACCCTAGGCCGTAGGACGATGATCAACTTTGTGGTCGTTTCATCTGACCTTCGGTCGTATGTCTTGGACACTTCGGTGAAGAGAGGGGCGGAGCTGTCAACTGATCACCACCTGGTGGTGAGTTGGATCCGATGGCGGGGGAGGAAGCTGGACAGACTCGGCAGACCCAAGCATACTGTAAGGGTCTGCTGGGAACGTTTGGCCGAATCCCCTGTCAGAGAGATCTTCAACTCCCACCTCCGGCGGAGCTTCGACCGGATCCCGAGGGAGGCTGGAGATATTGAGTCAGAGTGGACCATGTTCTCCACCTCCATTGTCGACGCGGCCTCTCGGAGCTGTGGCCGTAAGGATCTCTGGTGCCCGTCGAGGCGGCAATCCCCGAACCCGGTGGTGGACACCGGAAGTAAGGGATGCCGTCAAGCTGAAGAAGGAGTCCTATCGGGCCTGGTTGGCTTGTGGGACTCCTGAGGCAGCTGACGGGTACCGGCAGGCTAAGCGGAGTGCAGCCCGGGTGGTTGTGGAGGCAAAAACTCGTGCCTGGGAGGAGTTCGGTGAGGCCATAGAGAAGGACTACTGGCTGGCCTCGAAGAGATTCTGGCAAACCGTCCGGCGCCTCAGGAGGGGGAAGCAGTGCCCCACCAACGCTGTTTACAGTGGAGGTGGGCGGCTGTTGACCTCAACTGGGGACGTTGTCGGACGGTGGAAGGAATACTTTGAGGATCTCCTCAATCCCGCCGTAACGTCTTCCATTGAGGAAGCAGAGGCTGAGGGCTCAGAGGTGGCCTCGTCCATCACCCGGGCTGAAGTCACCGAGGTAGTCAAGAAACTCCTCGGTGGCAAGGCACCGGGAGTGGATGAGATCCGCCCTGAGTACCTCAAGTCTCTGGATGTTGTGGGGCTGTCTTGGCTGACACGTCTCTGCAGCATCGCGTGGCGGTCGGGGACAGTACCTCTGGGATGGCAGATCGGGGTGGTGGTCCCTCTCTTCAAGAAGGGGGACAGGAGGGTGTGTTCCAACTACAGGGGGATCACACTTCTCAGCCTTCCCGGGAACGTCTATGCCAGGGTACTGGAAAGGAGAATACGGCCGATAGTAGAACCTCGGATTCAGGAGGAACAGTGTGGTTTTCATCCCGGCCGTGGAACACTGGACCAGCTCTATACCCTCTCTAGGGTGCTGGAGGGTTCATGGGAGTTTGCCCAACCAATCCACATGTGTTTTGTGGATTTGGAGAAGGCATTCGACTGTGTCCCTCGGGGCATCCTGTGGAGGGTACTCCGGGAGTATGGGGTCCGGGGTCCTTTGCTAAGGGCTGTCCGGTCCCTGTACGACAGGAGCAGAAGCTTGGTTCGCATTGCCGGCAGTAAGTCAGACTTGTTCACGGTGCATGCAGGACTGCCCTTTGTCGCCGGTTCTGTTCATAATTTTTATGGACAGAATTTCTATTTGACAAATATTGCATTTAATTCACTTCACCTGTAATAAGAGTATGGACACAACATGCAAGCGTCACTAACGGGAGCAGAAAGTGTCCGACTTGACGGTGTCAGGGTTCTGTCACTTCGGTCTGGTGTCATTCATGGGTTTTGTGACAGAGTCCTGACACTCCCGTCATGTCTCGATTTCACATGAGCGTGCGGCTTCGAGTGTGCTCGAGCCGTGCACACTTTCGTCTGCGTGCCTTGTTTCGTGTTGGAGCATGGTGTTTGGATTCCGGCACTCTTGTCTTGAGTTTCGGTTTCGTGTCGGGGTTCGGACAGCTCGGCTGCGCGCTCTTCTGACCACGTGTGTTTTGTGGTGTTGCACGCAGTTCGTGTTTGCATCGGCTGCGTGCATTCATGTTATGTCTTGTACTGTGTGGCACACAGCTTGTGTATTTTCATTGGCTGCGTGTTTTCATGTTGTCAAGTCTTGTGTGAACATGTGGCTTAAAAGTATTCTCATTAGCTGCGTGTTCGTGTCATGTTTTGCACATGGCTGGTGATTTTTGTTTTGCTGACAACGTGCTTGTGTTTTTGTTTTGTGTGAGCACATGGCTTTGTCTTAGTTTTCTGTGTGCCATGTGCTCTCATGTCAATTTGTCTTGACCCCACCCAGATTATTGCCTGATTATTGATTACTGTGTTTATCTCGTTTCCCTCCTCATTTGCTCCCTTTATAATCTCCTTGTGTTTGCAGTCCTGTGCCAGTTCGTTGTTGAATGCTTCCTGTTCCTGCCTTGTCTTGTCTTGCCTTGCCCCTACGGGTAGTTTTTGTTTATTCATACACACACACACGCACACACGCACGCACGCACGCACGCACGCACGCACGCACGCACGCACGCACGACACGCACGCACACACACACACACACACACACACACACACACACACACACACACACACACACACACACACACACACACACACACACACACACACACAGGGAAACTGCTCAGATATTTTGGCAGTAGCAAAACAATACTCGGCGATGAGAGAGAGGAAGTCCAAGGCTTATAAAGAGTGTCTGATGGGATTCAGCTGTGTAATCAGTGCAATGAGTGATTGGTGACAGTTGTGTGATTAGTGCAATGGTTGATGGGAAATGCAGTCCGTGGGTGATGTGCAGCAGTAGTGTGGTGCAAGCGTCAATGTGGTGAGCGAGTGTAAGATCACGAACCGGATTCGTGACACTTCCAGTTTACTCAAAGAACAGTAAACACCCTAACTTCAGATGGACACGAAACCCCACCTGAAAGCCCAGCAACAGAGCACTAACTCAACACCCAATGCTCTAGATCACAGCAGCGTCCAACAAACACCTGCTGACGAAACCCCTCAAATTCATTATTAAGTTCCTGAAAGTGCTGTCTTGGTCGTCTGCCACTCTTCCGAAGAACACCAGATCATTCCTGACATCCTAAACATTTACTCCCAAACTCCAGTCCCTCAACTTCTAGGCAATCTAATTGAGAAAGGTATGGCAAGAAAGTTTTACCTCTCCATCATCATCCAACAACACCTCAGAGTCGAAGCCCTTCTCGATAGGGGATCCGACATTACTCTAATGTCTACAGATCTTCTCAAGGAAGTCCAAGAAAGAACGAACAGGACTAACGGAACCCTCAAGCTCCAAAGGTGCGAACTGAACCTCCAAGCATACTCCCACATGGGCCTACAACTAAAACATGTGGCCCCAATTCATCTAACAGTGGGACCCATGGACCTCGTCCATCCAGTATATGTTTTAACACTCAACACGTATCCACTCCTAATTGGGTAAGATCTGCTTAATCACTTCAAACCTCTAATAGACTTCAAGCACCTAAATATTTGGACACAAGTCCGTGAGCCTCTGCCCTGCCAGTCATTAGACTCCAATGAGTCGCAGTGTCAAGTCACAGACACCGCCCCTAAGTCACCGATTGATGATGCAGTATCAAAGCCAGGATCTGGACCAAGCACAAACAGAAAGGACCAGAACCCTCTCCTCTGCTCACTGCAGGAACCTGAATCAAACACAGGCCCCCTTCAAATCACGACTGCGATAGATTTCCAAGGCACATCAGTGTCCGACGTGGCACTAGCCCTGTGGGCAGAGAACTCAGCCATCAGCCTGAAGCTATTCAGAACACTGAAGCAGAGACATCAGAGTCTACCACATGTCGCTAAGCACAGCCACTTTCCTCTCAGTCCCTGGTCGACAACCATGGCCACCTCCAAGATCATCGGCGCTCTGGAAATACGATGGAACAACAGACATCTGAGTAACTGCTTCCTTGTTTTCCCAGACCTGCCACATGACATCTACATTGGAGCGGACATCATGGTCCGGCTCAATGCTTGCATTGATACCATAAACGACATCATATGGGCTCTCCTGTCACACCAACTGACAACTTCTGTCAACCTCAAGAACCTCCAATCCGCTCAAACCATGCCAGACGCATGCGCTATGATCATGGAGCAAGAAGCCACAATACCTGCCTACAGCAAGAGTGTCAGCGTCCGCCTCAACATGCGACCTGGCCAAACTCTCAACAGTAATCTAGGCTTCTTCCAACCTTCTAAAACCTGCCTAAAACTCGGACTGACCTCTCATTGAAGTGTCATCTCGTGCTGTGTATGTGTTGTTCAGCAACTGTACGGCCCAATATATCCACATTCCCAAAGCCAGTCCCCTGGGATGGTCACCTAGGCCCCATACCAGCCCAACTAATGTCAGACGAATGCAATGACAACATAACATTCACAAAACCTCAGGAAATCATTGCCAGCACCTCAATTCTGCAAGTGTCCAGAGAAAGCGTATGCCGTTCAGAACTAACAGATGACACTCACCTCGCTTTCTACGCTGTCTCAACACAGCCTGCGACAGAATCACCTACACAGGTGAACATTGGGGCCCGAAACCCCTCAAATGACTTAACTGCAGAGGAACCCTACGCCGGGTTCAATGCACAAATTCAACAGATCTTGAGTGAGGTGGATGCCCTCCGCAATGGATCGCCAAGGACTCAAAGAGGTTCTGCACAAGTACAAGGACTCCTTCGCAAAGGATTCCTTGGATTGTGGCCTGACCAACACCCACACGGTGCGCATCCCAACAAACCCAAATGTGCCACCCACATTTATGCGCCAGTACAAGATTCCAATAGCGTCAAATGAGCTAGTGCAATAAATTGTTGACTCCATGCTGGATAAGGGGGTCATCCGACCCTGTAAAAGCACATACTCTGCCCCTATATGGCCAGTCCTAAAACCCAATGGTAAATGGCGGCCCACCATCGACTATTGCAAGTTGAATCAGCAAGTACCATTGTCACGATGGCCTATGTCCCAATTGGATCAAGAAATTCCAAAATTCAAAGGCTCGATGATCCTGTCCACACTGGCCGTCGCCTCCGGGTTCTGGACAATCCCTGTCAACCCCGATGACCAACACAAGCTGGCATTCACCAGTACACATTCACACGGTGTCCCTTCGGCTATGCCTACTCACCAGCAGAATTCAAAATTTTCCTTAACAAAGCATGCCCTGATGCCAGAGTCAGAGGCAACCTCGTCTAAGTAGACAATGTCTTAATGAAAAGCTCCAGTGTGGAAGACCACTTCAAGGAAATCGATCACGTCCTAAACCAGCTGACAACAGCAGGAGCTAAAATCGTCCTTCACAAAGGACAATGGTGCAAAACCAAAATGAACTATGTCGGACTGCTTGTCTGAAGAAACGGCATAGAGCCATAAACTAACCATACCCAAGCAATCCAAAGCATAAGGACACCAACTAACGTCTCTGAGCTGCAAAGCTTTCTGGGAGTGTGCAATTATTCATGACAATTCATCAAAAACTATGCTGACATCGCACGACCACTAACCCTCATAAAAAAGGATGAACCCTTCGTTTGGACGAAAGCCCAGGACACAGCTATGAGCCAGCTCAAACAGTGCCTGTGCTCTGCTCCGTGCCTTGTCTACCCAGACCCAGAAAAATAATAATATCTGGACGCTGGATTCTCTAATCAGTGCCTCAGTGCAGGCCTATACCAGCTCCATGACAAGACAAGCGAGTGGTCGCTTATGCCAGAAAATGCTGCTTCCCCCAGAATGCAAGTATTCAAACTGCGAAAAAGCTTTGCTTTACACTGTGTGGACCATCCAGTGTTTCTCTAATTACATAGGTGCACAGAAAGTCATCATCGAGACTTGTCACCAGCCAGTCACCTTCCTCAACAGTCAACGAATCAGAGATGGCGTGGTGACCAACGCACACATAGCTACCTGGCTAATGACACTCCAAGGACGGGGACGTTGAGGCAAGATATGCCCAAAACTACAAATCCTCACTTGGAAACGGGCTAGTGGCCTGCCAAAACTGTTCAACAGACACGCTGCACACCTCAGCAAAACCATAAGAACTGCCACAACCTTAACTGAAAAATCACAGGTACTTTGAGGAGAATGTGTGTGAAGGAATGCCCACAGCATATGTCAATGGCTGCTCCTACAATCACAAGGGCAATTTAAAAGCTGGAGCGGGTGTGGTCTGGCTCAACAACAACCCGTGCCCACCGTAACAACTTAAATTAGGCCCTCAATCATCGCAATATGCAGAAATAACAGCCATTCTCATCACCCTACAACTGGCTGCATCCCACAACATCAAATAACTCCTCATCTGTACCGACTCTAACTATGCCCGTCTAAGCTTCACCTGCTAGTTGGGTGGAAACAGAATGTATTCAAGACAGCTAACAACAAGCTTGTCAAGCACCAGGAACTCTTCCAAGCAGGCAATGCCATCGTCACTGAACATGACATGATCGTTTATTGGAAAAAAGTTTTAGGTCATTCACGTCAACCAGGACAAGACAAAGACTTCAATGACCAAACAGATGCCCTCGCCAAAGCAGGTGCATTACATGGAGAGTCCTGGACATTTCATGCCCTTCACTCTTCAGTGGCAGCAGTAACCCGCCGCCAGCACGCCACTGGCGCACACACCCCTGCCTCCTATCACCTCAGTTTGCTGCTGACGATCTCCTCACCCTCCAAACTGCGGATTCGTCACTACGAACTATGACAGCTCACATTTCCGACCCTTTAACTCATCCCATTTCCACCTCTGACCTAAACACATCCTCCGAGCTCCGCACGCTCCACACTATCAAGCACATGCTGCATCTAAGAGACTGTGTTCTCACATATGTCCCCGAGCCACTCACTGTGCCAAAGCTCGTAGTACCTCACGGCCAAAGGGGGATGATGCTGACACACGCACACGATGCACCATGCGTAGGACACCACGGTGTCAAGGCCACCTATGAAACACTCAAGCAAGTAGCATACTGGCCTGGCATGCAGCAATACGTAGCAGAATATGTTAAATGATGCCTGGTTTGTTGCCAGTTCCAACCGGCAAATCCAAACCACCGAGCACCACTACAAAGGAAAGGAATGACCTTCCCATGGTCGGACCTCCAAATAGACTGGGTAGGACCCCTGCCACGGTCAACACGGGTTAACAAATACTTCCTCACCATTGTTTGCGAATTCAGAAAGTGGATAGACAGTGAAACGACAGTGGTCAGCATGTTGAAGAAGTACGTTTCTACCAATCAAAAGGATTGGGATATTAAACTTGGCCGCTCGAGCCAACCCTCACCAGTCTACCGGAGTACCCCCGTTCACTTTGATGACAGGGAGAAACATGATGCTACCGCTACACATGCTGTACCAACCTGGTGACCTGGACCTCGTCACCGCCTATACCACTCACTGGTATCTGGAAGAGTTACATCAGCACCTGAGAACGACTTTCGCTTTCGTGCAACAGCAGCTACAACGAAGCGTGTAAGGTCGTAAAGCCTACTACGACCAAAAGACCTCTCACCAATGAGCTCAATGTTGGGGACAAAGTGTGGTACTACAGCTTCGCCCGACCAAGGCAGAACGCTCCACATCGCCTGTCAAAGAAGTTCCTACCTCACTGGACAGGACCCCACGAGATTGTAGACAAGCTCTCACCTGTTGCCTATCGAATCAAAACCAGACAAGGGCGCAGCGATCCAGTCCTTCGATGGGTCAATCGAAACCAGATAAAGAGGCACCAGGGCTCCAGCCAACAGGAAAAGGGGGAAGATCAAACCCACTGACACAGACCGACAACCATATGCTATACACCATACAAACATAAGTACTGTCGTTTTAGGAAAACATATAGCCACCTTGCTTAAGGCCAATTCACACCGCACCGACAAACGCCAACAAACTCCAACAAACTAGTTTTTTCAAACTAGCCTTTCTTTTAATTATAATACAACGAAAATATATGTATGCTAATATATTATTAATATAATAAACCTGCCTGACAATATGGTTAACATGGTTACATGTATGTAGTTGTGGTTATCAATAATGAAACGTTAGTGTGTTCCTAGCAAATGGTTACAAAGTTGTTTGGTGAACGGGCTTGCACTGAAAATGCTACAAAGTAACGTTAACTATGTTTATTGGTTTTGCAGCTTGCTCAGTCTGAATCTAAACTCTCTACAAACGCCCTTATGCCATTTTATTTTAATATTCTGGTAATGTTGACAAGATGAGTCAATTATGTAGATAATTATAGGCCTGGTTTCACAGACAGGGGTAAGACTGGCCAGGATTAGTCCATAGTTCAATTAGGACATTTAAGTAATTTTTATAAACGTGCCTAGAAAAAACATTACTGGTGTGCATTTTGAGACAAAATAAAGGCACTGATATATTTTAAGATCAGTCAGAGCAAGTTTATTTTAGTTGAAACAGCTCATACTTACATTTTAGTCTTGGATTAGGCTTAAGCCTTGTCTGTGAAACCGGGGGATAGTTATTTACAATTGAATCCGTGTCGCAATATCCTTCAAAAGGTGTATTTGTAGCCTAGTTTAACTAAATCAGGGGTCACCAGACTTTGTCCTGGAGGGCCTGTGTCCTGCAGAGTTTAGCTCCAACCCTAATTAAACACACCTGAAGCAGCTAATCAAGGTCTTACTAGGTATACTTGAAACTTAAAGGCAGGTGTGTTAAGGCAAGTTGGAGCTAAACTCTGCAGGACACCGGCCCTCCAGGATCAAGTTTGGTGACTCCTGATCTAAATTAAATGATACTTTGTGATTTTTCCTGCACTTTCTATACATCATTCTTCATACAGTGCAAAAAAAGTGCACTGTAAGTTTGTTATAAGTTTGTTGTAATCATTTTATACTTAAAAAAAAAAGTTACGGTCCTGCGCATTGAGGCAAATAAAGAAATTGTCTGAAAAAGTTTGTATTTTGTTTGCCCTATATCGAATATTAATGTCCTGCGTCAATCACTGTTTAAGCCATGAACTGCACTAGCAACTTCCAGTTGTTTTCAGAGATGTAACATACGCTTTTTGATGCTGTGCAAAAAAAAAAAAGTCTCATGTGCAAAACAAATATAATGAAAACAATTTCTGGCTCTCATTCCACATTACTGTATCATCTTTAATTGTTTGTGTTTCACAGAAGCTGAGGTAAAGAAGAAAATGGACAGTATGAGGACACAGTACAGCAGATACCTGAAATCACATCCCTCTGGTAGTGGAGGACATCACACTCCAAGGCAGGAATGGTTTTTGAGGAGACTTAAGTTTTTAGAGCTGCACATGAAAAAAAGACCCTCGACATCAAACCTTGATGTTCAAAATGTGAGTTTATTTACAGATTTTAAAAATGTATTTAATATTTTTTTTAATTATTATTCAGTGTAATTGAATGTGTGACTGATGTTTGTTATATTCGTCCTGTTTATTTAGTTCTACGGTGTTTGTGTTGGCGTTGATGTCCATGTCCATAAGTGCATTAAACATCTGTAAAAGGAACCTCAGCCTTCGTGTTGTGACTAAGGGAGGCACAGTAGAACACTTACTGCATCGGTGAAGGCTAAGATCATCAGATGGTAAAAGCTGCACGTGGAAGTCGGCCAGCAAGAGGCAAAAGGTGTTGGATAAGGGAAGTACAACTTTCAAAACGACTGCTATTGAGTGACTGAAGCAGCAGTGAACAAGTAAAGGCTGAACAAGCAAGCACCTTTAAGTTATTGTCTTGGATGCAGTGCAAGGTTTTGTGAACTGTTGCTGAAGCTTCAATTGTGCTGGTATTTCCATCATCATCATTCTAAGATAAAAGTGGACATTTTCTAATAATCGCTCTGCTTATGAAAGAAACTATAAGGACTAAAAGAGACAAACAAATGTCTTATTATTGAGAAAAACTGAAGTTGAAATTTTCTGTTGAAGTTTTGTATACTTTATAGTTTTGAGTGTTCACATTTCACAAGTTGTACTCATGCTTCTGTGCTTCTGCTACTTCACAGTTCTATAGTTCTCAATTTACATGGTTGAAACATTCATGTCTAGCTGAGTGACTTGCACTAGATTTTTAGACTGTTCTTTTTGAATATCACATTATAGTGCAATACAGATTTGACATGTCAGATACAAGTGAAAATACAGTGTTGTCCAGTAAAGAGGCTATCTGTGCAGATCCTACAGCACAAGAAGTTGACGATGCAGAGCAGGCTCTCCCTCCACAGAAGGCTGACCTAGCTGACCGTGTTGAAGTGGCTGCACAAGTACAACAACCTCAGGTGGGCGCAGATAATACACAGACCGATATCAGAAGAAGCCAGCGAGTGCGCATGCTCAGTGAAAAAGGTAAAACGTTGCAAGACACTAGACTAAACAATCTGAAAAGAAGCTTTGAACAGAAGTATAGAAGATGGAAGTATCATGTCAATGGTTCCAGTGTATGTTTCAACTACAGCTGAACCAAGGAAGGAGATTTTAGTGTAGGCCTTGCTTGATACCCAAAGCGACACCACTTTCATTTTTAAAGGACACAGCTGAGACACTTGATACTAAAATGGAAGAAGATGAAAGGTTAATGGCCGAGAGAGAAGCGCAAGAAAGGGAAATCAAACTCAAGATTTCTAAGGTTGAAAGAGAAGAAAAAGGAAGTGGAACAATAACTAACGCAGCACAAGCAAGGCTCCAAGACGAAGGTTGTGTCCAGTCACAAATTGAACGAATTTCTCTCAACCAAATCAACCATCCTATTCTCCTCAAAGACTACAAGTAAGAGGCATTAAGTCTGAAGTGAAAATCCACCTTCCAACGACTTATACTAGAGACTATATACCTGCAAATAGATCTTATATACCCACTTGTGAAACAGCAAAGAACTGGCCTCAACTAGAAAATCTGGCAGATGAAATGGCTCCTGCACTTGATTATGAAATAGGTTTGTTAATAGGGTATAACTGTCCTCAAGCCTTACTCCCCAGAGATGTTCTCAGAGGTAATGAAGATCAGCCCTTTGCACAAAGATCTGTGTTAGGCTGGAGTATAATCGGATGCAACCACTACGATGGTGACTACGAAGATGAAATTGGTGTGAGTCATAGGATTATTATGAAGCAAATTCTACCAGTGGGCGAACCTTCTCACAAGCTCAAGTCTGAAGTCTGCTTTGTTCGCAAGAACAAGGTTAAGGAGATGATCACTCCAGCAGAGATATTGAAGGTTTTTGAGTCAGACTTTGTTGAAAGGAATAATGAGGAAGCTTCTGCATCGCAAGAAGACCTACGGTTTCTGGCAAAGTTAAATGAAGGCATTAAGCAACTGCAAGATGGGCACTATGAGATGCCATTGCCTTTTAAAGATGAGAGACCGGACTTGCCGAACAATAAGGCATGTGCAGAGCATCGACTCAAATCCTTAGAGAAGCGTTTGAAGAGGGATGAACAATACTTCAAGGACTACCTAGCTTTCATGAAGGACATAATAGCAAGAGGTGACGCTGAAAGGGTCCCAGAGATGGAGTTATGCAATCAACCAGCATGGTATATCCCTCACCATGGGGTTCATAACCCACAAAAGCCAGGCAAGATTCGCATTGTCTTTGATTGCTCTGCAAGATTTCAGAATACTTCTCTGAATGAGCATCTGTTGACTGGGCCCGACCTCACAAATACCCTTGTTGGAGTCTTGTGTCGCTTCCGGAAAGGCCAGGTAGCCATCATGTGTGATGTGGAGCGTATATTCCATCAGTTTTATGTTGCTCCAAAGGATCGGGACTACCTCAGGTTTTTGTAGTGGGAAGAAGGCAACATGGAAGCTCCACCATCAGTGTTTCACATGAAGGTCCACTTATTTGGAGCTGCTTCCTCGCCTGGCTGTGCAAACTTTGGGCTAAAGTACCTCGCCTCACAAGGTGAAGGCAAGTTTAATCAAGCCACAGTGAAGTTTATACAGCATAATTTTTATGTTGACGATGGCTTAGCAAGTGTGGATACGGAAGCAGAGGCTATCCAGTTAGTGAAGGAAGCCAGGGATCTCTGCAATACCGGGAAGCTCCACTTGCTCAAATTCATCACCAACAGCAAGAGGGTAATCACCACAATCCTTGGAAGCAATCCAATTGCTTCCATTTTTGATCCTCTTGGATTAGTCACTCCCTTCATTGTGGTTGGGAAGAAGACCTTGCAAAGGATGTGCAATGACAAGATAGGCTGGGACGAACCACTTCCTGATGACCTCAGGCCACATTGGGAAGCTTGACTACAAGACCTCCATAATCTGTCCTCAGTAAAGATACCACGTTGTTATGTGCCATTAGAGTTCAAAGATGTTCAGCAATATGAGTTACACCATTTTGATGATGCCAGCGCGTCAGGCTATGGGGCATGTTCATACCTCAGAACTGTGACCAAGTCTGGTGAAGTTCACTGCACTCTCGTTATGGATAAAGCAAGAGTTGCCCCAACAAAGGTAACGACAATCCCAAGATTGGAGCTCTCTACTGCAGTTGTAGCCACAAGAACCGGTGATCTGCTCAAAAGAGAACTAGAATTGGATGGTGTCCATGAATACTACTGGACCGATTCCAAGGTTGTCCTTGGTTATTGTTACGTTCCTTGTCTGTATTTGTTTGCCACTTGTATTTTCTGTTCTTGACTTTCTCTTTGTAGTTTTGTTTCTTGATTAGGTTTCATCTATTGGCTGACTCATTCCATCAGTCGACCAATCAGGCTGGACCTACTCGTTATAAAAGCGGCCGGTCCTCCTTGGCTGTTGTCAGTCGTCCTGCATTTCAGCCAGCGGGCGGCTCCATTTTTGTCAACCACATCCATTGTGCTGTTCGATTTAGTTAATGGTTTAGTTGATTTGCTACTCTTTTTGTGACTAGTTAATTTGTGACTTTTGAGGTTCGTTTAGCTGCATTGAACAACAGATTAAGAACACCTGTCAATGTAGGATACTTTAATTACCATAATATGCTGTGTAACCCAGATTGTCTAAATCAGACCAGTATGGCTTTTGTCGCTTGAGACCTGTTAGCATAACTTTGGGAAGAGGAGATAGGTAAGCCTTTTGTTTAATTTTCTTTCCTTGTTAGTTACAGGTAAGGAGTGACAGCCACCCGTGTATTTTTATTATTAATGAGAGTAGTTTAGGTTGGGCGTCAGATACGCCGAAGCTTGCGGTTTTATTTCTACATTTTTGTTTGTTAGTTAGATTCTTTGGGTTGGGGTTTAATAATTAGGGTTGTTTTGCTTTTGATAATCTCTTTGTTTTGGTGTCACTCATTATTCTCCTTTTTCTCACAAACTATTTAGAGAACGTATAAGTCTTCGATGATTGTAATTAGTACCTCTCTAAATAAAATCAACTTGTGATAACCATGCTTGCTTGCCTCCCGGACGTTTTCTTCCATGGTTTGCTTCAGCGCCAGTTGTGTCTCACTTAAATATTACGAAACATCCCTTAAAAATATCTAACTCGTAACATTTATTGGTGGCAGTGATGGGATACTCATTTATGAGTATTTCATAATGTAAGGGATGAAACACTGTTGCTGAAGTAACAATGGAGTGACCATGGAGCAAGTATGCTAATTGTTTCATAAAAAAAGGAAAAAGAATTGAACGACGGTTGACTCTGAGCTTGCTTATTGTTTAAGGAAGCAATTAGAATGGCTGATTTTGATTTGAATAGTTTTGTTAGTAGTCCAACGATTGAGCAATTGAATACATTTAGAAAGGATGATTTGATCCGTGTGGCTGAGTACTTCCAAAGTAGGGTTAATAGGCAGCAGCTGAAGACGGACATTAAGAGTGTTGTGGTAAAGGGACTGGAGGAGCTTGGTGTGTTGGCGTTGGCTGACGTAGTAGAGCAAGATTCGCTCAGTGCTGATGCCCATCCTCTTGTGTTTGGTGAGGAGGAAGCGAGCGAAACGGCTGAGGTGGAGGAGGCCAAAGCCAAAGCTGCATTGCCGCCCATCGATCCTTTTTCTCCTGCCCTGTCTGGGTCTGGAGATGAAGTGCGTCTTAAGTTACGTCTGGCTAAGATCCAGATGGAAGAGCGGATGAGGGTTGCTGAGCGTCGGGCTGAGCTAGAGTTGCAGCTTGAGATCCGTCGTCTGGAAATTGATGCGGATAAGCAGATCAAGTTGCGGGAGCTCGAATTGAGAGTTGCCAGGGACGCACCAGGTCCTCCTGTTCCAATAGCCAATAGCCCGCTCCGTTACAAATTACTCCTCCTTTGCCGGTTGTTCCTCTTGCAACCTGTTCAGCCTGCACCTGTTCAGCCTGCACCTGCAATAGGCGCTGATGCTGTTCGGAGAGTAGGAGCGTCAGGGAGTGCATTTGAGGTGAGTAAACATTTTGCTCTTGTGCCACAGTTTAGAGAGATCGAGGTTGACTCGTATTTTAATGTTTTTGAGCGAATTGCTTCGGCTTTGAATTGGCCTAGAGATGTCTGGACTTTGTTATTACAGTGCAAGTTAACGGGTAAAGCCCAGGAAGTGTGTGCTGTCTTATCTTTGGAAGACAGTTTGAACTATGTTGTTGTTAAAACTGCAATTTTGAGAGCTTATGAACTTGTACCTGAAGCTTATAGGCAGTGATTCAGAAATTATAAAAAAAAAACTCGGGTCAGACGTTTGTTGAGTTCGCAAGAGAAAAGTCTATGCTGTTTGACAAATGGTGAGTAGCAAGCAAAGTTACAGATTTTCAGGCACTATGTGAATTAATTTTGCTCGAAGAATTTAAGGGTTGCATTTCTGATCATATTGCGGTTTACATAAATGAACAGAAAGTAAGCACATTGTCAAATGCATCTGTTCTCGCTGATGAGTTTTCGCTGACTCATAAAACAGTTTTTATTGCCCGAACCGAAAAAGTTCCTTCAAATTCCTCTGTTTCGAAGGAGCAGACACGTTTTAAGTCTATTGGCACAAAAGGTAGGGAAGAGAGGCAGTGCTTTTACTGTCACAAATCCGGCCATGTGATTGCTGATTGCTTTACTTTAAAATGCAAACAGCAAATGAATCCTCCTAAAAATTTTGCTTTTGTAAGGACTGTTGATGAGATTGAGAAGGAAAATTGTAATGAGATAGATGTAGGTTATCAACCTTTTTTGATGGAAGGATTGGTTTCTGCCGATGCTCAGTCTACAGACCAGGTTAAGGTGACAATGTTGCGTGATACAGGTGCCATGCAGACCATGGTGGCGAAAGATGCGTTTTCCTTTTCTGAGCAAACCTTTTGTGGTAGCTATGTTTTGCTACGAGGGATTGGAATGAAGACTGTCAGAGTTCCTTTGCATCAGATTAATTTGCAGTCAGAGTTGTACACTGGAATGATTAAGGTTGGGGTGCGTGAACATTTGCCTGTGTGTGGGGTAAAAATTATCCTTGGTAATGATGTAGCTGGTGGAAAGGTTATGCCTTTCTTAGAAGTTTGTGACAAACCCGATTTATTCGATCAGCTTGACGAAATGTCTGAAAAATTCCCTGAAACATTTCCTGTTTGTGCCGTTACGCGAGCACAAGCTCGTAAACTTGCTGATGCAGATGATTTGTCTACAACCTTTATGGCATCTACTTTGGAGGACGGTGTTCTGGTGGCTGATGAAGCTAAGCCAGGTGAAGAACCTGATTCAATTTTGAATGATGTAAAATTACCAGTGACTCGAGATAACATGGTTGTAGCTCAAGAAGCTGATGTTACCCTACGTAAATGTTTCTCTTCTGTTGTTCCTGTGGAGATAGCAGGTGAGAGGAAAACTTCTTATTATATGGACAACGGGTTGTTAATGCGTAAATGGTGTGGAAATGTCTCAGATGATTTTGAATGGTCTACGGTTAACCAAATTGTTGTTCCTGTGTGTTACAGACAAGCTGTACTTGCGTTAGCCCATGACCATGCCTTGTCTGGACACCTGGGCATTAATAAAACTTATAACTGAATTCTGAAGCACTTTGTGTGGCCCAGATTAAAGTCTGATGAAAAGAAATATTGCAGAACCTGTCATACTTGTCAGTTTGCAGGAAAGCCGAATCAAGTTATTCCGCGCACACCTCTTGTTCCTATACCTGTGATGGGGGAACCATTTGAGCACGTCATTATTGATTGCGTTGGTCCCTTGCCTAAGACAAGGACCGGAAATCAGTACTTGTTGACGATAATGTGTGCGGCGACACGTTTCCCAGAAGCGATTCCGCTGCGGAAAATAACGGCTCCTGTAATTACTCGTGCACTCGTGAAATTCTTTTCAACGTTTGGGTTACCGAGAATTGTACAAACCGATCGGGGTACAAATTTTCTGTCAAAGCTTTTTGCTCAAGTATTAATGACTCTGAAAATTTCTCATCGAGTTGTAAGTGCGTACCACCCAGAAAGTCAAGGGACATTGGAACGATTTCATCAAACACTAAAATCTATGCTTCGTAAGTATTGTATGGAGACTAGCAAGGATTAGGACGAGGGCACACCCTTGCTTTTGTTTGCCGTAAGGGAAGCAGTGCAGGATAGTTTGGGGTTTAGTCCTGCTGACCTAGTGTTTGGACATACTGTGAGGGGTTCGTTAAAGATGCTTAAAGAAGAAATGTTATCTTCCGAGACTACTTCTCAAATGACTGTGTTGGAGTACGTGAGTACATTTTGTGAACGTTTGCATCACGCTTGTGCAATGGCGAAAGAATCGTTATTAAAAGCGCAGGTTACTATGAAAGATCAGTTTGATCGTAAAGCTGTTTCCCGTCACTTCACAGAAGGAGATCAAGTGCTTGTTTTTCTGCCTGTTGTTGGTTCAACTTTGTCTGCACGTTTTTCAGGTCCGTACGAAATGATGAAGAAACTGAGTGATACAGACTACGTAATTCGAACACCTGATCGTAGAAAAAAATCCTGTGTGTGCCATGTTAATATGCTAAAGGCGTATTTTTCCAGAGAGTCATCACCAAAGGCTCTGAGTTTAAATGAGCCTGAAAATGCTAATTTGCCTGTCGTTACCCTTGCTTGTGATGTTGTTACTAATAGCCCTGATGATGAAGACGATGGGGTGATAGTTCGGCACACATATCAGCAATGTGCCAGACTTAAGAACTCTGAAGTTTTGGCTAATTTATGTTCTTCTTTATCTCACCTGCCAGATTCTCAGAGATTTGATATTGAACAACTAATTCATGATTTCCCCTCGTTATTTCATGATGTTCCTACTCGTACAACAGTATTGAAGCATGATATTGATGAAAATAATGCCTCTCCGATCAAGCAACATGCTATAGGGTAAATGCAGTGAAACGTTCTGTCATGAAGAATGAAGTTGAGTTTCTACTGAAAAATGGTTTAGCAAAGCCGAGTTGTAGTCCATGGAGTTCACCTTGCTTACTGGTTACCAAAAGCGACGGATCCGCCAGATTTTGCACAGATTATCGCAAGGTAAACACTATGACTATACCTGATTGTTTCCCATTACCTCGCATGGAAGACTGCGTAGACACCCTTGGTCCTGCGAAGTTCGTCAGTAAACTATATCTGCTAAAGGGCTACTGGCAGGTGCCCCTAACAGCTCGTGCTTCCGATATTTCTGCGTTTGTGACACCGGATAGCTTTGCGCAATATTGCGTAATGGCTTTCAGTATGCGGAACGCTCCTGCTACGTTTCAGAGACTCGTTAATATGGTACTTTCTGGTGTTCCGAATTGTAATGCATATTTAGACGATCTTGTAATTTATTCATTTGATTGGAGTGATCATGTGTCAATTTTGTGCAAGGTATTTTCACGCCTTGCAGAAGCTTCACTGATGTTAAATCTTGCAAAATGCGAGTTTGGACAAGCTACTATCACGTACTTGGGGAAAGAAGTAGGGCAAGGACAAGTAAGACCTGTAGAGGCTAAAGTGACTGCTGTTACCGAATTTCCCATTCCGGCTACGCGTAAAGAATTGCGTAGGTTCTTGGGAGTGGCAGGTTATTATCGGAATTTTTGTAAAACTTTTCAACTGTCGTTAATCCACTTACATCTCTTCTCAGTCCTTCGTATCCATTTGAATGGAATGATACGTGTCAACATGCCTTTGACAATGTGAAGGCATTGTTTTGCAATGCACCTGTCCTCATTGCTCCGGACTGTGCCAAAACCTTCACATTGGAAATTGATGCAAGTTTGGTTGGTGTAGGTGCTGTACTGATCCAGGAGGATGACCGTGGAATAGAACACCCTGTGTGTTTTTTCTCACGTAAGTTCAACAAACATCAGTTAAACTACTCCACTATTGAGAAGGAAACACTTGCACTTCTGATGGCTTTACAGTATTTTGATGTTTATATCAGCTCAAGTAATATGCCTGTAACTGTGTTCACTGACCACAATCCTTTGGTGTTCTTAGCTCGCATGTATAACCATAATCAACGGTTAATGCGCTGGTCTTTAGTCGATTAAACAGTGATTAACTTAGTGATTAAACACAAGAAAGGGTCAGAAAATATCATTGCTGATGCCTTATCTAGAGCTTGATTAGTGACGTAATACTTGTTTAAAAACTCATATAATTTGTACAATTATAGTGTTTTTTTTTAAGGGGGGAAGTGTTACGTTCCTTGTCTGTATTTGTTTGCCACTTGTATGTTCTGTTCTTGACTTTCTCTTTGTAGTTTTGTCAAACAGCAATATCACCCTGCAGCCCAAGACTGGTTGCACACTGAAGCTAAGCAGGGTTGAGCCTGGTCAGTACCTGGATGGGAGACCTCCTGAGAAAAACTAGGTTGCTGCTGGAAGAGGTGTTAGTGAGGCCAGCAGGGGGTGCTTACCCTGTGTTCTGTGTGGGTCCTAATGCCTCAGTATAGTGATGGGGACACTATACTGTCAACAAGCACTGTCTTTCGGATGAGACGTTAAACCGAGGTCCTGACTCTCTGTGGTCATTAAAAATCCCATGGCACTTCTCGTAAAGAGTAGGGTGTAATCCCGGTGTCCTGGCCAAATTCCCACCACTGGCCCTTGTCAATCATGGCCTCCTAATAATCCCCATCCACTTGATTGGCTCTATCTCTCTCTCTCCTCTCCATCTGTAGCTGGTGTGTGGTGAGCGCACTGGCGCCGTTGTCCTGTGGCAGCCGTCGCATCATCCAAGTGGATGCTGCACACTGGTGGTGGTTGAGGAGATATCCCCCACATGATTGTAAAGCGCTTTGGGTGTACAACAATACACAAAAAGTGCTATATAAATGCATCATTCATTCATTCATTCATTCTTGATTCTTAGGTTTCATCTATTGGCTGACTCATTCCATCAGTCGACCAATCAGGCTGGACCTACCCATTATAAAAGTGGCCGGACCTCCTTGGCTTAACAATGATGCAAGACGGTTCCACGTATTCGTAACCAACCGAATTCAGCAGATCAGGACAAGCACTGAGCCTAGTCAGTGGAGATATGTTGCTTCAGATCAAAACCCAGCTGACCATGCCTCTCGTGGGCTCACTGTGAAGGAACTGACGGAATCTAACTGGTTTACTGGTCCAGGTTTTCTCTGGCAAAGAGAACTCCCTAAGGAATACATTAAGGTAGAAGAGGTTGATAAGGGAGACCCAGAACTCAAAAGAGCACAGGTTCTTGCAATCAAAGTAAAGGAAGGTATGTTTCTGTCGGATCCCTTGGAAAGGTTTTCGGATTGGAAGAGGGCAGTGAAAGACATAGCTAGACTTAAACGCTGTGCGAGGAGTGTGAAGGGTTTGGTAGAAAGATTCAACGAAGCCACATCACTTGAAGAAAGGAAGGATGCTGAGCAATTAATAATTTGTACAGTTCAAGAGGAAGTGTTTGGCAATGAAATCAAATCTCTAAGACAAGGGAAGGAAGTTCATACAAATCAGTCCAATAAGCTGTATAAGTTAAGTCCGTTTATCGATGATCAGGATATCTTACGGGTGGGAGGAAGATTGACGCAGGCTGAGCTTCACCCTCATGTCAAACATCCGGCCATTCTTCCTAAAGTTCATCATGTATCTCGTCTACTCATTAAACACTTCCATGAGAAAGTGCAGCATCAAGGTCGAGGCATGACCTTGAATGAAATTCGCTCCAATGGTATTTGGATTTTGGGATGCAGTAGTGAAGTGTCATATCTTATCTATAAATGCGTAAAGTGTAGGAAGTTACGGAAATGTAATCAGGAGCAAAAGATGGCTGATCTGCCACCGGAACGGATGGAAACTACCCCTCCTTTTACCTATAGTGGCATGGACTGCTTCGGGCCGTTCTATGTTAAAGAGGGAAGGAGAGAGCTGAAGAGATACGGACTCCTGTTCACCTGTATGTGTTCGCGGGCCGTTCATCTTGAAGTACTGGATGATCTTAGCACTGATGTTTTTCTTAACGCTCTGCGTTGTTTCATTGCAATTCGTGGGAATGTAAGTCAGCTGCATAGTGATCAAGGAACTAATTTTATCGGTGCAAAGGGAGAGTTCCTGGAGTTGATGAAGGGAATGGACCGAGAACGTGTGAAAGAATTAGGCTGTACTTTTGTCATGAACCCGCCTGCTTCCAGTCACATGGGTGGTGTTTGGGAGAGACAGATCCGAACTGTAAGGAGTGTACTGACATCCATCCTAGACCAGTCTGCAGCGAGACTGGACACTTCTTCTTTAAGAACGTTCATGTATGAAGTAATGGCGATTGTCAATAGTCGACCATTGTCCTTAGAACACATCAGTGATCCTGTGGGACCAGAACCATTGACGCCGAATCATATACTAACAATGAAGTCAACTATCATCGCACCACCTCCTGGAGAGTTTGTGAGGGAGGATCTCTATCTTCAGAAAAGATGGAAGAGAGTTCAGTTCCTGGCGAATGAGTTTTGGACCAGGTGTAGGAAAGAGTATCTGTTGAGTTTGCAGCAGAGAAATAAGTGGAATAAGAGCAGGAGAAATGCTAAGATAAATGATATCATTCTGCTCCAAGATGACATAGCACCACGAAATCAGTGGAAGCTAGCCAAAGTGGTAGAAGTCTTCCCAGGGACTGATGGAAGGGTGAGAAGACTGAAACTTCTTGTTAGTGATGCAACACTGGATAGCAAGGGTGAAGGTAAAAGACCCATACACAAAACAGTGTTATTACTTGAATCTGATAAAAGGGTTACGTTTGATGAGAATGATTTCACTGTGTATGCTTAACGTGTACAAAAATTCCTTCTGAATGTTAAGTTTATAACAATACTTGAGTATTCATAACTTCTCTTAAGAATCACACATAGTGTGATGGTGGGAGTGTATTTGCTATCACAAAGCTTTCTGAGTTTATGTATGTTTCCACTGGATGGCGCTGGTGTACTTAGACACTTGCTTATCATAGTATAACTTTTCATTAGTTTAAGTTGTATAATTTTCTATTTTGGTTATTTTGCAATATTTTATTGTGATTTATATACTGAATTATTGTTTACTAGAGCAAGATTGCAAGTTTGAAAAGGAGTTTTGGTTGTTTAATTTTATTCCCATCTTGCCTTTTGTATATCACTTCCTGTTTTGTCATATTCACGAAAAGATGGAACGATTTTATAGTTGAAAGGTTTAAGGTGTTTCTCTGTATGACTACAAGTCATCTGTCAAGAAACTTCAAGATACAACCCCCTCTCTTAGCTTACAAGCAGGCAAAAGTGGTATGTTGATGTATTTTTGTTCATTTAAGAGTTTAAAGTCGTATGTTTGTTTTTTCAGTGTAACTGAATGCGTGACTGATGTTTGTTATATTCGTCCTGTTTATTTAGTTCTACGGTGTTTGTGTTGGCGTTGATGTCCATGTCCATAAGCACATTAAACATCTGTAAAAGGAACCTCAGCCTTCACGTTGTGACTAATTGAGGCACAGCAATGTCTCTGCTGTGATCTTCCTCTAGTTAAAGTTACGAGATAGCAAAAGAGTGCTAGCCTTAAAACTCTCTCTTCAAACCCAAAACTCCTCATGTGTGTGCGTATGTGTGTGTGCGTATGCTTATGTGAGTATATGTGTTTTATTAAGTTTAGTCCATGTATTGTAGAATAACAGTTAGCAAATAAACTTTGTTTAATTTATAAAGAATGATGTCTTCAGTGTGATTTTCAAGTTTTAAACTATTTGCCAAAGATCGTGTTACCTAGCTCAATTTTGATAAAGTACTAATTTTGTTTTATTGTTGGCCATGAATCAAGATAAACTAAATTGTTAAAGATATACTGATGTTAATGGTCTCTGGACGAGTCGTTAATAAAGTATCAATCATAAGCTAGAGATTAATATCACTTCAATCAAAGCAATATTGAATCTTTAATAAATGATTCCCCAAAGCTGAAATAATAGCTTCATACATTCATTACAGCTTTTTATCATTTAATTAGAAGCACCATCAATTTAAATTGTGTCATGTTATAGGGACTACTGAAAAGACATTCAGAAGTTGATTTTAAAATGCAAAGTATTTAAAATTAAAATAAAGCTGTGTAAACATTTGCATTTTTACAACAATATAAGTGTGTCCCATCAGGTAATGAAAAGTTTGACTCAAACTTGTGGTCTTCACACCCACTTGAAGACTTAAGCCAAAAACAGGAAATACGTAATTTAAGTAGTCAAGTGCAAAGACTACATGTGTGGGTATTTGGACAAAGCCTAACTACAGTGGTAAGTTCCATTGAACTCTATTGGTAACGACGGAACTTGTGACCAATAGCCTTTCTAGTCAGCAGGACTACCTAATCAGATCGTACTTCATCCTAATTACTTACCGTCAACCTAATTAATAGGTCTAATTACGTGGGTCTGGTTTCCTCTAGATTCACAACACACTCTTGATTTAAACTAGAGGAAAAGTTTGGATTAACTTTTATTTGACTTATTTTTAGTTTTGTGAAAACATTTCCTTTGGTGTAGAAAACTTCAAGGTAAGTGCTATCAAAAATAAATCCATGTACTCTGTTTTATTTAGAATACTACAACTGTAAGTAAACCATTTTAGTTGCTACCATCTGTATTTAGTGATATAGAAATGTATCCAAAACTAAACCTAAAAACATTAAGAATCTGCTTCAGTTCAAAAACAAATGTTGTTTTTGGCTGACTGTGATTTGAGAATGTTTTTTTGCCAAATATCCAAAACCTTCTTTTGGCTTGTTTTACACAAGGTATGGCTGCTATAGTAACCCAAGATCCCATTGGCAGTATTGCAAGTGTAATCCGTGGACCATTGCATGCACAGGCCCCTCCATGCCTTGGCCCTCTGCCCTCTACAGTATTACACCCAGATGAGCATCTCCAGCTAAACCAGCCCTTTTACGTTCCCACTGTCCAGCCTTTATTCCCATATCAATGGTCCATGCCAACCCAATCTGTACCCTACAGTGGATTTCATGGCTTAGGTATCCTTTTCTTTTGTCATTTCACTAAATATTACTGATTCTAATTTGTTTTCAAATTCATTATTTTGTGCTTTTATTTGATTTTACCTGATAAACAATCACTTTTCTATAATGTCTATAAAATGTCTGTAATATTTCTATAAAAGTTTCCAGATAGTATCTTTTATGGATTGCCTTTAAGACATGTACCTTTCAAACATGTAAAAACATGGAGTGAGCCTCATGCTTTTCATAATATGAAGTGTGACATTTAATCCAGTGTAACCTGGAAAATTCATGTTTCTGCTCAGGCCTATTATTATGTGTCCAGTATAAGCTATAACTTCTTTGCTCTATGATGAAGACTTGCTAAACTTCACTAGATATGAGAGATTGTCATGTTCTAAAGGTCAACCTTAGGATTTATAACAGGCTTCCTTAAATCTGGCCTTGGAAGGCCTCTGTCCTGCAGAGTTTATCTTAAACCCTGATTGGACTAACCTACCAGTAATGTCCTTGTAGTTTTGGAGACGTTGAATAGCTTGCTCTGGTGTCTTGATTAGGGTTTGAGCTAAACTCTGAAGGGCAGTGGCCCTCCAAAGTCTAATTTGAGGAAGACTGATTTAGGATGCTAAGATCCAGTTGTTCTTTAAATGTTACCAGGCAGTGTTGTAAGCTATATGAATGGAAGTCGCAATAAAATATTACGAAATATAACGGGTCTTTGTTTTTAAGGTTATGGCATCATTACTACTTCCCCAGTGTTTAGAAGTCTCTGGATACATGATTCCTCAAGCTCAACTGCATATGTTGGACTACAGACGTATGACTGCCCATATGGCTCCAACTATTGCCCTCCAGACCCACCACTTCCATTTTCAAAATGGTGTGCCCCCTGGTCGTGTGATGGTCAGTGCAGAGATGCAAACCGAACCCCTTTGTCATAGCACTGACTCACATGAACATGCAATATCCCGCAATTGTTCTGAATCAGGTAGGGGTACTGGCAGTCCAGTGTCAACATCACCCAGCTCTTTTGATAACAAATCAGTAGCTTATGCTGAAGGTACATCCATGCTAACTCAAAATGACAATGCCACCATCACTGCTGATTTGTCTGCTGTTCCCAAGACTGAAATCCTCCAAGCCGAACAGAAACAAATTAAATGCAACACAATGTCTGCTGAGCTTAAGAATTTTCAGAACAAGGATAACACTGAGCTAGCTAGTCATAAAGAAACTGACCTTTTACAGTGCAGCTTGGGTTCTGCACAATCTTTGGGGGATGTTGTTTTGTGCTCTTACCAATCATTAGCATTTAGGAAGGATAAACAGAGTGTTGATGCTGGGATGTTAAGGTACTCCAGGAAGCATCATCTCCCTGCTTGTACAAAAGTTACTGTGGTGAAAACTTCTCCATCCTGTAGAACTTTTCAAATGTATCCTAAACCAAGCAGATTGGTCATTACCCAAAGCCTCAAAGAAAAGAGGAACTCCGAGATGCCATTTCAGGTGAAGAGCAGAGAAGATGGACATTCCTCCAATAACATGGACTTTAATCCATGGCTGAAAATCTGGTCAGTGAGTCTCTGATACCCACTGAGATTAAAGAAACCTCTGAATGATGTCTCTGTCAAGGGATCTAGTTGCAAGCTCATGTCATTGTCACCTGGTCAGTTCCCTTATGCAATGAATGGATGGTTGATAATGAATCTAACACAGCTGGTGCATCAACTAAAGCATCTACAAGCTGGTGCATCAACTAAACATGACTCATTCAACAACGTTGAGCCCCCTTTACCATACTGCCCCTCAACAAGCTGGCTGGCTGACTTTGGTAATGTATACTACTACAGTAAGCTACCTGTTGTACGGCAACAGCCTGACCTTCCAGAGAAGCGGCTACCAAAGATGTCCCTAGCCATTAGTTTTGAATCATCTCTTCTCAGAAATGGGAAAAATGCCAAGAACCAAAGACATGCAATTGGCAGCTTAGATCTGAAGCCCTGTTCATTTTCTACTTGCAAGTGCAAAGCAAAAAACAGTTTGAGGCTAGCTGGATCTGCCATGAAGTGTAGTTGGGTTACTCATTCCACATTGGAGAATGAACTTCCCTTCTGCCCATCATGTAAATATGATGCAAAAGGAAAGGATCATAGAAAGCCTCCTTTTTCAGATGATTTTAGCTGCAAAAGAGAAGAGAATACTGAAGTGAAGACCTTTTACATGCAGAGGGATACTGAGGGCTTCCATGGTACCCCAAAGATGACTTCGAGAAGCCATTTGCCAAAATGCTGTGCTGCCTACCAGGCTAAACTGAGTGAACAGACTGGACTGTGTGAAGATTGCAGATTCCTTAATCCCAGACCTGCTCAAGATATCGGTTGTGCCCTAGGAAGGAGAATTTGGGAAAAGAGCGAGGAAGACTGGATTGACAACCCTAATCAGAGATTTTTACAGAGACTGCAGAAAGGTAGGGCTTTCAAAATACTGTTGCCGAAATTCTCTATTGATGTATGTACTCTATATTGTTACATACATTTTCTTCTGTTAGGCAATTCATGGAAAGCAAGTATGCCGGTCTCTAAAAATGAAAGAAGGATCCAGAAAAATGAAAGGAAAGATACTCTCAAGGTAAGAAATGTTCTAAAAAAATGTATCATGCTAGAACAATAGTCATGCCTGATCTTTGACAAATGCACCATTCAGCGACGCATTATTATTTTTTTTATTAAAACTGCATTAATCTCAGCAAATCCCTAAAAAAGTGACAAGGTGACTTAACTTGAAAAAATTGAGGAAACCCTTTGCCTTAAAATTATTAAAGGTGCCATAGAATGAAAAACTGTCTTTACCTTGACATAGTTAAATAACAGGTCGGTACATGTAAATGACATTCAGTGAGCCTCAGACAGCATAGTTTCCTCCTTATGTAAATCTTGTGATTTAAAAAAGACAGGCGAAAAACAGGCGAATCAAAACATAACACCGACTGTGACGCAACAGTCGGGATCACTACGCCCCATCATTCCATAAACCCGCCCTTGTTCTAAGCAAGAGCCAGCAGAACCATCTGAAGTTCTGCAGGTGTTGTAAATAAAGAAGCGTGGACAACAGCGAAAATGGCAGATCACGGAAATAAATGTAATGTTCCAGGCTGTGCAGGGGATGTGAAGTGCAGGGATGGGTTGGTGTTTTTATTCAGAAAGGCATGGAAAGCAAATAACACGTTCTAATAAAATAACGTGAGCCACTTAAGGGACATGGTTAGCTCCTTGTTAGCTTTCACTTACCACATAAACAGAGTAAGGAGAGATGAGGATGATGGCGAATGATTTACAGATCCTGAGCACCACTGACAAGCGTCTGATCTTGTGAAATGTGTGGCAAGTACTGTTGCTTCATAATATAAACCGAGTTTGTGCATCGCGTTTCTTGAAAGTGAAACTATAACGTGATCGACTGATCGTTCAAAAGCAGTTTCAATGCCTCGTATATTAATAACGGCTCCCTGATGCCCGCGTTTTATATACAGTATAATTACCTGACGATATAACTGCGAGAGAAAGTTTTTAAATATATATTTTCCTCCCTTTGTTTCCTCCTTGCTGATGAGTGGCACTGTGAAACAGCGAATCAGAGCAGAGCTCAAAATTAAGCAGCACTGTGAAACGGCCAATCAGAGCAGAGCTCATTATTCATTACCCTGCCAAATAAGCCAATAACAGTTTAATTCTAGGGAGAAGTCTTAGGGTTGTAAATGGACATTTAAAATCGTTTCTGGAGATTTTTTTGCCCTTACCTAAGCCACATACCTTCTATGTAGATATCAGAGAACAATTTAAAATACCGTATCAATGCATTCTATGGCACCTTTAAGTAAATGATAATTAAAAAAATTAAGTGAACATTCAAGTTAACTGTCAAGTAATTTATTTAATTATTTACTTAATCATTTTAAGGCAATGGGTTTCCTGATAATTTTTTTTTTAAAAGTTAAGTCAACTTATCACGTGTGTGTATTTGGCGCAAATTAAAAATCCTATTTATCTTTTTTTTTTTTTTCCTTTTTTGTCTCTTTAGAGATAGCACATGAGGAAGACACAATGGTTATGGCTACCCATGGTCAGTGTGCACACCCTATGGAGAGCGAGAAGGCGCATTAATACCACATGTTCAAACTCTTCCCACATAAATGCATGTATGTTTTTATGTAGTGATTTAATAAAGTACTTATGACTATGAAAATGCTGTGTCCTTCATCAATCAGACATTTCACTTGAAATGTTCACAATCATATATTTAATAAATACTGCAAATTTAACACATTTCTGCAGACCATTCAAGTTCTTCCACACTGACTGAATCAATATTAAAAATGTTATTTTATTTGTACCTTGCCTTTTAAACAGAGACATTGTTGTTAGAATGGAAATGTTCCTGTCCAAGCTATTGGTATAAAATTAGAAGCACACAATTCCCTTAGAATATCATTATATGTGACCCTGGACAACAAAACCTGTGATAAGGGTCAGTTTTTTTTAAATTGAGATTTATACATCACCTGAAAGCTGCATAAATAAGCTTTACATTGATGTATGGTTTGTTAGGATAGTTTGGCTGAGATACAACTATTTGAAAATCTGGATTCTGAGGGTGCAAGAAAATCTAAATATTGAGAAAATCACCTTTACAGTTGTCCAAATGAAGTACTTAGCAATGCATATTACTAGAGATGCACCGATTGCAATTTTCTTGGCCGATTACGATTCTTTTTTTGTAAGTGTGACCTGCCGAGAACAAGTTTTGTTGATTCCGATTTTGTTTCTAAGAACTATAATTGACCGCATATACAAACAAAAATCTATGCAAATTTCAACAAAAAAATATTTACATGATAAAATAAATTATTAAACATTACAATTCCCCCAAACTGGACTAATTTACAGATTTTATCTCACTTAAACAACTCCCAAAATAAAGTGATCTGTGACTGGAAAGAGGAAGAAATAGTTAACTTAAAATGAGTTGCTTTATGTAACAAAACAGATGTAATTTCCCACTGTTTATAAATTGTCATTTCTTTCATCTAACCTTATTAAATATATCAACTTTCAATGATTGTCAATGATTGTCACTTTTTATTCCATTGCACATTTTACTCTTTATTTCTCCCTTTTACCTATATATATATATGCTCTTGTGTTGTGTTATTTTTATTATTTTGCACTGTCCACTGAGCAGACCTGATTTGATCTACATTTCAATTCTGATTATACCCTGTATAATTTATTATGTGACAAATAAAGAAACCTTGAACCTTGTGACCGCCATGAAAATTAATTAAAGCCTCTGCATGCAGCAGCAGTGGGTGAAACCAAGAGAGATCACAAAGTTCCATCCAAATCCATTCATAACTCTGTTCTCAAACCTTAAACTGATGCAAACTACAACACACACATCTTATACTTATTCAGAGAAATAGGTATTCTCAGTGACAGAGCGATGTGTAGTGCAGCATCTCACATAAACTCAGCTGTTGATGGACAAATGAATACATGCATGACCATTCAATCTTCTTCCATCATGTTTGTACTTAATGTGTTCGTAACATTGCCACATGTATTCTGGTTGTGGTTTGGTAAGGGAATGATGCAGTGGTAAAAATGTAGTGACACTTTTCTAAATGTGTGTTTGGACTATGCAAATAAGTTCCACAGGAGGAAAGAAGGATGGACCCCACTGTGTCCCCCACTCTGATGGAAACAGCTAACCTTCCCAAAAAAACCTCCTTGTTCTAAGTCCTGTTACCAAGAAGAGAGCGATGGGAACAACCAGTTCTGAGTCTCTGGCACGCCCAGTGAGACAATAACAGATCAACCTACGGTCTGAGTCCTGTCAATGAGAGGACTGCAGCAGATCACCAACGTTCTGAACCTCTGGCCCATGAGGGAAGAGGCAATATCAGATACCAAGTCCTGAGTCTCCAGCTTTGAGCCAACAACATGTTCGACCACGTTGTGTGCCTCCAGCCTGCAAGGAAATAGATAATCTACGTTCAGACTTAATTCAGAGTCTTCGTCCAGCGAGACAACAACAGATGCAGCACGTCCTGAGTCTCCATTCTAGAGAAACAAGGCGGATCAACCAAGCTCTGAGTCTCTAGCCTAGAGAGGCAGAAGACACACAGACGGTCAAGCTCCGGCGAGCAAATATTCACTCCAAGGCACCTTTGCTTGTGTGTTTCAGGCTAAGGACCTTCTGCACCTATTCCAGAGCCACATCTGTGTGTTCCTGTGTGTTTGAGGACCTTTTGGTGCTGCAGGAGATCAGCATCCTTCAGCGCTTCTTGTTCAAGGCTGTTGAAACAGATTCCTGCTCCTTCCCCCACTGCATTGTTACCAGCATAAACAGTGGATGAAGTCACTGCCACCGGACTGCTCACTCAACTACAGAGAACGTAACTATCACTTATCCAAATATCTTCCAGAGACCTTGGCATTGTTGTATATTATCAGTATATGATTTTTCTAATTTACATTAGATATTATATAGCTGATTGCAGTTTATAGCAAATCGTTCATGTATTTGTTTGATTCATAATAAGGTTATACACCTTATTTCTTTCAGAGTATAGTAAGTCAAGTCACCTTTATTTATATAGTGCCTTTAACAATACAAATTGTAACAAAGCACTGCGTAGTAACATAGTAACAGTTTATATTTCCAGTTAATGTAGCTCTGATATAGCAACACCCAACATAATCATTAGTATTTTATGCATCTTATGCACTTTATTATTTTTTTCGTTCAATGTATTAATTTAGTAGTTGTTGATTACTCTTTTCTATCTTTTGTTAATAAAGTTTAACTGCACCTTAAGTGACACCAAAATCATAAAGTCATCTGTGACGCGAGTACCCATAACTAAATTATTAAAATTCACTACACAATCTACTGATTTATTATGCCTACAAACCATGATTAAATGTTTTAATTTAGGTGAGCTAGGATGAATTGGTTTCCAACCCAAATGGAAAGAAATGTATACCAGGCCAATAATTCAATACAATAATAGACAATCCACCGTGTGTACATCTCGCAATGTAAGAGACATACAAATTATATCTGTCTGTGTCATAACTCATTAACCTTTCTTCATATAAATAACTGTTCTTTCATTGTCAATTTTTGAACCTTTGTTATATGAATGTTATAGCAAATTGCGACGAACATGGCGGATGCTTTGGCTCTGGAACGAAGAGAGTTGAACTCCAAAAATAAGTGTCATTGGTAAGGCTTGGTCTATTAAATTATTTGAGACAATTCTGGTGAAAAATACACAAACTGAAATTTATACTGAAATGTATGGGGACTTAAAGACTGCATTTAGGTTAAATTATTCCAGAATTATTACATTTAATAACAGCGTTTGCCTATTTACAGTTCAATATATAACACTTGGTGAAGATCAGATGAACTCTTCAGGAAGAGTTCAAAAAAGTCTGTCAGTGGAAAAAGCAAAAACTCTACTCAGGCGAAAACTGTAACCATGCATTCAGTATGCCATAAACTAAGGAGCCAGAGGAAATATACACATGTGGTGTTTTGGCACCCTAATGATGTAAAACAATTAAATAAAATCATTACAAATACTCTTGGTGGTTTGTTGCAAACAGTAATTACGTCCATTTTAAGGTCACAAATTTTGTTTATGCTGTTAAATTTTTGGTTTGACACCATTGTATTGTGTTTCTCCTTCAAATGTTATATGACATTTGCATATATTTATTTGCTTGTAGCACTCTAATTGCATGTAAAAAAAATACTTCTGTAATAACTTAATTTCTATAGAATTTATACATTTTATAAGTTAAAACTTGTTTTAGATTTATTTTTTAAATGTTTAACTTGTTATATAATTAAAGGAGTGGTTGACTGCTTTTTTTCCATAGGCCATAAGGTGAACTAGGAAAAAGTGGTTAGAAAGTGATTTTTTTTTTCCAACACCTGGGCACTACTTTTTCAATGCATTTTTGAATAGACAATACCCTTTTGGACTTCGGGTTAAAAGTTCTCCGCAAAATATCCTACAGTTTTTTGTCACAATCCATAAATGTATATCATTCTGAAATGAAAATGAATATCTCATGTTGCTGGTTTTGCTTGTAACTTTATTTATATTCAACACAAAATATCGCTCAAACATGTACAAAGTATACATGTAACTAAATATTTGAGACCAGTATTGGTGCATTAGTATATTCAATTGTGAATGTAGACAATGAAATATGGAAAATTCGTAGAAAAAAAAATTCAACTTCACGGAATGCCAACAAGCATAAAGATACATTGTAAATTTAACAAAGCTGTGATGTTTTATAAATATACAATTTTCTGTAAGCACTGCGTAATCACAGAAAGAAGAACAAAATAAGTAAATTTGGCCCAAGTTGGCTGAAATTACTCAAAATGCTACCCCCACCCTTTAATTTTCAATAATGCAAAAATGAAAACTACTATAGATTCATTATAGCTCAAAATCAGCCTAAAATATGATCCAGCACATATTTACTCATCAGTATCTTTCCTATCACTCTCATCAGTGCATCAGTATCTTTCCTATCACTCTCATCAGTGCTTCATTCCATGTATTCATTTCCTCTATTTTCTGGAAAACATCTTCACAGTAAGGTGACCAGTCATGCCGCTTCACGGGGACATGCACTTTGAGGTCATTCAAGGATCATTCTGCGCAGCACAAACAACAAACACCTGGTCATTTTATACAATTTAGAAATGCTGTGCAGAATGTGTCGCCAGAATGTGGCACGTCTGGTCACCTTAACTGACATAAATCTGTACAACACAGAAACTGCAGTAGACTACCTGCAACACACTTTCAGGGACAACATTTCTAGTCACCAAGGTCATGGTCTCATCATGGTTGCTTGGTAGTTTGCCCTTTTGCAGTATTGCTACAGGGCAGGAGTAGGCAACATCAGTCCTGGAGTGCCAATGTCCTGCAGAGTCCATCTCCAACCCTGAGAAAAAAAACTAAAAATAAAATGCTCACCTCCCTGTAGCCTTAGTAATCTTGAAGCCATTGATTAGCTTGTTCAGGTGTGTTTTTATTAGGGTTGGAGCTTAACTCTGCAGGACAGTGGCACTCCTGGACCAATGTTGCCTATCCCTGGTACACAGCATCACTTGTCGGGGGCATGGATAGTCCTAGCAAAGCTGACGATGACATGGAGCAAGCTTTTGTATCTTGCATTGTTCACAGTTTCAGGAGATGACTGGCCATACTGGTGGCTCCCATATTTGCAAAGTAGTTCAAAGGTCAACTGGTCCAGGGTAAAACTGCTACCCAGATTTGAAAACGCAGTCATGTAATCCTCTTTCTTTTGCCTTTGCCATAAACGTAAAGATGGGCAGATGAAGCCTTGTGAAGCTTTTATGGCTTTTTCTCAGATTGTACCAAAAAAGATTCAAAGCCTCAAAGACAGACCCTACCAGTGGCATCTAGTGGTCAGCTGCAATTATAGCAGTCACTTTAAATTGATTCACACATCTTGTTAATTCCAGTTTCAACACAAAAGCAATACTCAATAATAGCAGCTGTGTCTTAATTCTGAGAGTCATTGTCCACACATGCTACTATGTTACTATGAAGCAGGGAGGGAACACCAAGCATTTCATGTCTCCTTATTATGAATGAAGCCGTGCCAAATATACAAATCAGTCACCTCGCTTTAGGTGTTTCATTGTGACGTATGAAGTCTCATATGTCACTGACCACTTGATCACAGATATTTGATACAGGCCTCAACACAGTCTTTCGAATCAGTTTGCTTCAATAGAGACAGGCTTTGGAGGCTCAGTGTCAAATGTCCCATCTCTAAATAAAAGGCGCGTGTAGGTTCACACCCTGAGAAGGTATGGATCACTGTGAAAGTTAAAATACACGGTGTATCAGCTTCTACGTGTTATAAAATATGATTATGACAATCTTTATTATGAAATCCATTGTTGTGAGAAAAAAACGATGTTGCATATACAGTGCTCAGAGTAAATGAGTACACCACCTTTGGAAAGTACAATTTTAAACAATATCTTAATGAACACAAAAACCATTTCCAAAATGTTGACAAGACTAAGTTTAATATAACATCTGTTTAACTTATAACATGAAAGTAAGGTTAATAATATAACTTAGATTACACATTTTTCAGTTTTACTCAAATTAGGGTGATGCAAAAATGAGTACACCCCACAACAAAAACTACTAAATCTAGTACTTTGTGTGGCCTCCATGATTTTTAATGACAGCACCAAGTCTTCTAGGCATGGAATGAACAAGTTGGCGACATTTTGCCAGATCTATCTTTTTCCATTCTTCAAGAATGACCTCTTTTAGAGATTGGATGCTGGATGGAGAGTGATGCTCAACTTGTCTTTTCAGAATTCCCCATAGGTGTTCGATTGGGTTCAGATCAGGAGACATACTTGGCCACTGAATCACTTTCACCCTGTTCTTCTTCAGAAATCCAACAGTGGCCTTAGATGTGTGTTTAGGATCATTGTCATGTTGGAAAAGTGCACGACGACCAAGGGCACGGAGTGATGGTAGCATCTTCTCTTTCAGTATAGAGCAGTACATTTGTGAATTCATGATGCCAACAATGAAATGCAGCTCCCCGACACCAGCAGCACTCATGCAGCCCCACATAAGGACACTGCCACCACCATGTTTCACTGTAGGCACCATGCATTTTTCTTTGTATTCCTCACCTTTGCGACGCCATACAGTTTTAAAGCCATCAGTTCCAAAAACATTTATCTTGGTCTCATCACTCCAGATTATAGAGTCCCAGTAGTCTTCATCTTTGTCAGCATGGGCCCTGGCAAACTCTAGGTGGGCTTTTTTGTGCCTGGGCTTTAGGAGAGGCTTCTTTCGTGGACGGCACCCATGCATGCCATTCCGCTGCAGTGTACGCCGTATTGTGTCACAGGAAATAGTCACCCCAGTTTGGCATCCTACTTCTTTAGATAACTGCAGTGAACTTGCATGTCGATTTTCTTCAACCCTTCTCATCAGAAGACGCTCCTGACGAGGTGTTAACTTCCGTGGACGACCTGGACATCTCTGTGAGATGGTTGCAGTTCCATTTTTTTTAAATGTTTGTACCACTTTTGCTACAGTATTCTGACTGATAAGTAAAGCTTTGCTGATCTTCTTGTAGCCTTCACCTTTCTTGTGTAAATAAATAATTTTCTTTCTCAGGTCTTGTGACATTTCTCTTCCATGTGGTGCCATTGCTGACAGCATGAAATGGGAAGTGGTTTTCTTTAAGTAACACCCTTTTATAGTCAACTGTCTGCTGAACACCTGTGTAATGAATAATTAGACTCACCTGTGGTTGAATTCTTGTTAAATTAGACATTTGTAGTCTAAAATTTAGCTTTGCTCCAGAGACTTTCAGTGGGGTGTACTCATTTTTGCATCACCCTAATTTGAGTAAAACGGAAAATGTTGTTCTCTAAGTTATATTATTTACCTTACTTTCATGTTATAAGTTAAACAGATGTTATATAAAACTTAGTCTTGTCAACATTTTGGAAAATGTTTTTGTGTTCATTGAGATATTGTTTAAAATGTTACTTTTCAAAGGGGGTGTACTCACTTACGCTGAGCACTGTATGTTCTAACCAAAGCTTCCAACGAAACTTATGGTATTTTAATTACCTGTAATTTGAGGAATCAAGATCTTCATGTTTTTTTTCACAAGATTTAAAAAGATCCTTCTTAGCTGCATCATTGTCAGCACCTCTTGGTTTACAATTTGTCTATGGCAGATGATTCTCTCACAGAAGATCTTGGAGTTGTTGGCTAATTTCTGAAAGAAAATACATTAAAAACAGAAACGATATGTTATGTACCATTATGTTTTCACAATGGGTTTTATTTTAAATCTAGTATAAATAGTAGCAAATCAAAAGCAATTCACCAAGCAATTTAAGAACCTTTTTTTAGGGGCCAAGCACCGAAAGGTGCGGTAGTACCTATTGTATCTGTTGCCGTTATTAGGGGCCAAGCACAGAAAGGTGCAGTGGCACATATTGTTGCCGTTGGTGTTATTCTTCTTCTTCTTCTTCTTCTTCTTCTTCTTCTTCTTCTTCTTCTTCTTCTTCTTCTCTTCTTCCTCCGCTCTTGAGTCTATGGCAGCCCATAGAACCTCTCCCGGAAAAGTTGTAAAGTTTGGCACACTGATAGCTCATAGTGTCAATAGTAACCACAGCAAATTTGGAGTCTTTGTCAAACTCTCTAGCGCCACCACTTGTCCAAGATTTCAATATTTGTATGCTAATAACTTTTGAACCATAAGCCACAAAAAAAAAAATTTGTTTTCCTCTCAATCCTTGGCTCAAGCCAATTCGAATGTAGTCAAAAATTAAAATATCGCAAGGTTTAGTTTTTTCGCTATTTTCAATAGTTCATAAAACCTACTTTTTCGAACTCGTCCTAGAAGTTTAGTCCGATTTTCACCAAAATTGGCACAGATCATCTACAGACTATGTTGGCAAAAATGTATGGAATTCAAGTTGATTTGCTTAACCGTTCTCGAATAATGAGCGAACAAATTCTACAAAAAGCACGCAAAAATGGATCTGAGGCTATATCTCGGCAAGGGTTTGACGTATTGAGACGAAACTTGGTGTGTGTTATAACAAGTATGATGTGAGGCTACCTGCAGTGTGTCGGCGCTGTGCAATCTAGTAGTCAGGAGATATGAAAAATGCATATTTTTGCTTCTAACTTGCGAACTAGACAAAACCGTTTTCGCATACCACAGCAACAAATTGGAGGCATGATGCCAAAATGACATTTGAGACCGTATCTGTGCAATGCTTTGGCATATTGACACCAAACTTTGTGTGTGTCACTGTCACCTCACACAGAACACACCACATTTGAGTCAGCGAATTCACGGAGGTAGCATTGAGCTTTGTCTCCACGCTAACCGAACATGCCACTGAAACGGTAACAATAAAGACTTTCTCAAATCAGAAACCGTGGGTGGACAGAACAATCCGTGATGCGGTTAACCATCGCACTGCCGCATACAATGCTGGTATTTTATCAGGAAACATGAGTGAGTACAAGGCATCATGCTACTCTCTCCGTCGGGCAGTTAGAGCCGCAAAACGCCGGTACAGTGAGACAATTGAGTCACATTTCCAGCTCAATGACTCTCGACGCATGTGGCAGGGACTGAATACCATCTGTTCCTCTGGAAACAACTCCTCTGCAGAGGTGAGAGTGGATCCGTTGCTGGTCGAAGAGCTAAACACTTTCTACGGCCGCTTTGAAGGAAATGGCGGCGCGACTCTGCCGATCAGCACGTCAGGAAGCAGCAGACAGAGCAGCGATGATCATGTATTCACTCTGTCGGAGGACGAGGTTCGAAAGGAACTAAAGAGAGTGAATGTCAGGAAAGCAGCAGGACCCGATGGGATTACTGGCCGCGTTCTGAGGTCCTGTGCTGATCAGCTTGCTGGTTTGTTTACATCCATATTTAATGAGTCCCTCGCTACCTCTGTTGTTCCCACCCCATTTAAAAAATCTGTCATAATCCCTGTGCCTAAGAACAGTAAACCCTCTTGCCTGAATGACTATCGTCCAGTTGCCCTCACATCGACAGTCATGAAGGTTTTTGAGAGACTTTTAAAGAAACACATTTGCTCCTCCATCCCCGCTACTTTGGACCCTCTTCAGTTTGCCTATCGGCCAAATAGGTCTACTGATGATGCCATCTCCCAGGTCCTGCATTCGTCCCTCACACACATTGACAGGAAAAAATGGCAACTTAGTAAGGCTGCTATTCATTGACTATAGCTCCGCTTTTAATACTATAGTCCCCACCAAGCTGGCAGATAAACTCTCAGACCTCGGCATAACCTCTTCACTTTGTGACTGGATTCAAGATTTCCTCACCGCCAGACCACAAGTGGTGAAAGTCGGCCAGTTCACCTCCAACTCCATCACCCTGAACATAGGAGCCCCACAGGGCTGTGTCCTGAGTCCCTTGCTATACTTTCTATACACCCACGACTGTGTGTCCTCTCACAGTTCCACTTCCATCATTAGATTTGCTGATGATACTGTGGTTCTGGGCCTCATTAACAACAATGATGAAGCTGCATACTTGGATGAGGTAGAGAGACTCACATCATGGTGCCAGGACAACTGTCTCTCTCTGAACGTGAGCAAAACTAAGGAGCTGATCGTGGACTTCAGGAAGAGACAGCAGCGGCCCTACACTCCTCTTATGATCAGTGGGACCCCTGTGGAGAGGGTGAGTAGCTTCAAGTACCTCGGTGTAAACATCTCTGAGGACCTGACATGGACTACACACATTCAGACTCAGGTTAAGAAAGCCAGGCAAAGACTGTACCATCTACGACAGCTGAGGAAATTCAGGGTCTCACCAGCAATCCTGAAAACCTTCTACTCAGGGGCCATAGAAAGCGTACTGACTCAGTGCATCTCAGTGTGGTATGGTAATTCCTCAAACCAGGACTGCAAAGCTCTACAGAGAGTCGTGCGCCTGGCTGAGCGCATCTCAGGGTCTGCTCTCCCATCTCTGCAGGTCATCTACCTCAAACGCTGCAAAAGCAGAGCTGCTAAAATAATCAAGGACTCAAACCACCCCGGCAACCATCTTTTCTGTTTACTGCCATCTGGCAAGCGCTTCAGGAGCATGATGGCAAAAACTGAGAGACTGAGGAGGAGCTTCTTCCCTCAGGCCATCAGGCTCCTTAACACAAACTCAGTTTCATAAACATTTACAAGACTCATTTACATTTACCATCTTCTGTATTGCTGCTATGTGTACATACCTGGTACAACCCGTTTGCACATTCCACTCATCCCTCTTGTTCATATTACTATTTATTAAGTCCCAATATACTGTTTTTGCACATCTTAATTGTTTTGCACTTTTTATTCCATTGCACATTTTACTCTTTATTTCTCCCTTTTACCTATATATATATATATATATATATATATATATATATATGCTCTTGTGTTGTTACTTTTATTAAATTTTTATTCTTATGCACTGTCCACTGAGCGAAACTGATTTGATCTACATTTCACTTCTGATTATACCCTGTATAATTTATTATGTGACAAATAAAGAAACCTTGAACATCTATTTGATAATGGAGCCACCTTTTTGTCAAAAGTGATAAGTCATTCAATCATATTACTACTAGTTGTATATAATTTTTCAGCCGTGTGTACTACGATCATCTTAAAATGGCTTAAATTATTCATTGCTGCAGTTGGTCTGATGCTTGCTTCTGTAGTGCTTGGCCCAGTAATTGCTGCTTGTAGCTATATTTAGGGACCGAGCACCGATGGTGCAGAGGACTCTATTGAATCTGTGTTGTTTATTATTATTATTATTATTATTATTCTCCAAACTTAATCGCATTTTTGAGGGCCTAAACATGCTCGAAAAGTCAGGAAACTTTGCACACGCATCAGAACTGGTGAAAATTTACGTCTGATATGGGTTTCAGAAGTAGGTGTGGCAAAATGGCTCGACAGCGCCACCTATACATTTTCAGCGGAGTGCGCCTTGAGCTACGTTTCACGTACATGTACGAAAATCGGTACACTCATGTAACATAACAATACATACAAAAAAGTATCTTGGTACAAAATCATAAACCAAACAGGAAGTCGGCTATTTTGAATTTTCTCGTCATATTTTGTGTCATTTTTGCCATTTTCAGGAGTCATACTTTAACGAACTCCTCCCAGAGATTTATCCAGATGAACACCAAAATTGGTCATTGTAATCTAAAGCCCTTTGTGACGTTAAATTGCGAAGATCTAGAATTTTCATCGGAGGGCGTGTCCGTGGCATCCTGTCAAATTTCGATGATTCGCCATGAAACAGGAAGTTGTTATAACTCAGGCACATAATGTCCGATCTGCACCAAACTTCACATGTTTGATAAGACTCCTGACCTGAAGAGATCTAAGTGACCATATTCATATAAATGCATAGCGCCACCTGCTGGCAACAGGAAGTGACATGTTTTACTCTGTGACTAACTCCTCCTAGAGATTTAATGACATCAACATAATAGTTAGGTCAGTCTAATCTAAAGGCCTTTGTGATGTTAAATTGCGAAGATCTAGAGTGTTCGCTAATGGGCGTGTCCATGGCGGCGTGACACAATTCGATGTCTCACCATGGGATTAAAAGTTGTTGTAACTCAGCCATACAATGTCCGATCTGCCCCAGACTTCACACGTTCAATAAGAATCCAGGCCTGAACACATCTAAATACGAATATTCCATTATAATCAGAGCGCCACCTGCTGGCTACAGGAAATGTCTTGTTTTACACTATCTTAAACATGCAATGTCCAATCTGCACCAAACTTCACATATTTGGTAAGAGTCCTGGCCTGAAAACATCTAAAGGCCAAAATTCAGATGTAATCATAGCGCCACCTGTTGACAACAGGATATATCATGCTTTACACTAACTCAAACATACCATGTTCAATCTGCACCAAAATTCATATGTTTGATAAAAGTACTGGTCTGATGATATCTACACGATAATGTTCGGTTAAAGACATAGCGCCATCTGCTGGCAACAGGAAATTACTTGTTTTACACTAACTTAAGCATACCATGTTCAATCTGCACCAAAATTCATATGTTTGATAAAAGTGCTAGCCTGAAGACATCTACATGTTAATGTTCAGTTATATACATAGCGCCACCAGCTGGCAGCAGGTTTGGCACATATAAATGACTATGACACATTCCTCTATATTTACCTTTTTAAATGCATATTGCTCACCCTTCCCTGTCTTTCTGAAGCCACCGGTAGGCGGTGAGCCGTGTGCGAGGTCCCTTCCATCGCTGCTTGCAGCTTTAATTTATTATTATTCTTCAGAAAGAAAATACATTGGTAGTTAATTATTCCTATTTTCTTTTACCTTCATGAGCCACTACACATTTTATCGTATTGAATTACTGTACCAAGAGTTGAGCAGTCAAGACTGTGTTTACAGACAAAAAACAATATACCCGACTGTGAAGATGATCAATGCTTTACTTTTGAAATGTGCAATAAAGTGAGGGAATTTATATTCATCATTTGATAATGCAATATAGTAGCTCACTGTTCTTTTAAGGCCCCAGTAACTGTTGCAGCAGACCAGGAGAGGTACCATCCTGCAGACTTCAGTTCCAACCCACCTGTTTGTATTTTCAAGTAGCTCTGAACACCTTGATTAACTGCTTCAGGTGTGTTTGATTGGGGTCGGAGCTGAAATCTACAGGACGTTTGCTCAGGGTTTGAGACCCCTGCAGTAAACTGTCAAGAACCTGGTATACTGTCTGTAACAGGACTTAAACTGAACTGAGCAGGACGATGACATAACTGAACTCAATGATGAACTGCCTTTAACTGAAAATTGACTGCGTTTAACTTGCCCACAATAGTTTTTACTATTGTTATTTTGCATTATTGACACACTATTTTCCTATTTGATACTGTAAAGCTGCTTTGACACAATCTTTATTGTTAAAAGCACTATATAAATAAAGGTGACTTGTGGTATCGCACCTCCAGAGACACCGAATCTTTATGTACAAGAATGTTATTGTCTTCTTTCATCTCAGCCTATCAATTTCAGCATCTGGTCTATATATAAAAAAAAAACTATAATCAAATTAGTTTGTAACTAATACCCATTAAATAAAAACTGTGTTTGCAGTTAAACAATACTGAATGTTCTGGCTGTAGCTGTTTGTAAAACATCAACATGCAAACCTGACTCTGACTGTACGATAACTAGTAAATAAATAGTCTAATTGAAAGTTAGCTATGGTACCCAGCATAGTTCAAACATGTGAGGAATTTGTTTTTACTTACTTGCTGACGTTTCTGCCTGTGAAAGATTGTTATTCTGGTGTTTGCCTGCCACAGTAATGTACTTGTCCGTTTTCTTAAAATTTATGCACAGAGCAGAGACATTGTTTCTATTTTCTGATTGTCGTCCTGCAAGCTAAGTCACTGGTTGAGGCCGTTTCTGAATGTGTGCATGTAAAATCCTTTGTTTTTTCTTTGTTTATGGACGTGATATGCTTATAGCATTGTTTATAATACATTTTACATAGTTTTGAAGGAGGTCTGGCCGTAGGTTCCTCTTCTTCACTACTTGGGCCTTGTCCCGAATGGAACACTTCATGTGCACTTGCGGTCTTACAATGGCAGCCACGTGCGCGTTTCCGTTAATTCCACGAGACCATAGGGTTTCCCAATCATCATTTTAGCATTCAGAAGGGTGCTCGAGAGCGCCCCCTTTCCCTTATGTGAAGAGGAAGAGTGAAGAGGATCGCGCAGCACCTGTGCAAGCACGGCTCTTTCAGGACATTTCAGAATGATATGTTTTTTTGGTTTTGCTTGTTGTTGTCTTATACTTTTAGATACGCTGTTATTTGTAAATACTACTGCTTATTTTAGTTTCTAATATACGGTTTAATCCTGATTAAAGCTTTAATACAGCAGAATACATGATTCGGTTGTAGTATTTTTGTAACAGTAAGAAATGTTTGCCAGCAAGTATTGTTCACTACCATAGTAACTGCATGCACGTCCAGAGGCGCCTGCAGGATTTTTCCGAGGGTACCCACGGGGGCGGGTGGGGGGGTGGGGGGTTGTTTTATTGTTGGGTTCCAGCGACACTACAAAAACAAATGACAATTCATGTATAAGGTAAGTGGTTGCAAACACTTTATTTTAGCTTCAGTTGGCCTAAATAATTTTTTTTGAAAGTTAGTCAACCTAATTTATTTGTTTACATGTGGCTAAAATACATTGATTGCAAAACATCTAATCTTCAAAAAACTAGTAAGATTCAATGACATTTTTTTCACTCCAGTGAGTTGATAATATAATATATGTTTGATCAATTTATAGCCTTCTCAAATCATCATGACTTGCCTAAAACAAAATCTATATATAAAACAGTTCAAGCATATCACAATGTTAGTTTAAATGTTCTTCCTAGATAAATGTGCGCTGTTAAGGTGCGTTCACACCAGACGCGAATTAAGCGAATAAATCAAACTATTCGCGTGTAGTTGGACGCTTGAACATTTTGAGTTTACTCGCTTCATTCACGCATGAAATTCACTTCATTGTCGCGTGAAATTCACTATACAACAGTCCTCCATTATTGTTTCGGATTTCCTGCCTCCGCTCGTAATCACGTCACTGCTAGAGCAAGCTCCTGATTGGTTAACGCGGCACGAATATCCACCAAAGTTCCGATTTTTCAACTAGCGCGATTCACGCGAATAACGCCCTAAACGCTCAATTCGCGCAAATCCGGTCATTCGCGCCGCCTCATTCGCGTCTGGTGTGAACGCACCTTTAGACTTATATTATCCAATAGTTTGAGCGGAGCAAAGCTGAATCGCTTATATATATATATATATATATATATATATATATATATATATATATAAAGAAAGCTTTAAATGATTACTTTAAAGCTAAATAAATTAAGTGGAAAATAGAAAATCTTTCAGTAATCCTAAAGATGCATTTCTCTCTAAAGGCATCTCCAGTGAGGAGATGGCGAGTCTTTTTTTTCATCACCATAATTGATGGATGTCTAAAATATAAAAATAAGGAATGACCAAAAATAGGCCTGATTACAATTTGCATTTTATTTTATAATTCTATATAATTTAAAAATAAAACAAGAATTATAATAGCATAGCTATTATAATTATAATAGCATAGCTAACCCTAACCTTATATGTAAAACGTTCTCCTATAATTGTATTGCTGCTAACATTTTCAGATTTTTGTTCATCTGTTTTGAATACGTTAACATTTAAAAGATTTGCTGCATTGCGATTTTGTCTGATGTGAATTATTTAGACTATTATTTTTTTAATCCATGCAGCAAATGCTTTAAAAATGACTTTATTGCATTTCAGATCCTTTTAAAGAACTGTTCATGATGTTTTACAGGTAGCCTAGCTTGAATGTGAAACGTAGTCGTGAATTCGTTGTATTCCCATTTGTAAAATAGCTAGCCTAATTAATTATTGTAGGCTAACCTGATCTTATGAAAGGTGCATATATACAGTATATTTCTGTTTTTATTTGGCGTGATATTCATATGTAGAAATTGACTTTGCAATGCAAAAGACTGATACATCCATAATTAATGCATGGCTGTTCAGTCGGATATAAGGGAAACATATTCACTAATTGCTGAAATGTTTATGAGGTAAATCTCGGGTCTGAGCGCACATGGTATGCACAGTGCTTACAGCCATACACCTGCAGGCGCTACTGTGCACGTTCATGTTTAACGCTTCTCATGTGAAAAATATATGTCTGTCTGTACACATAAAGTGTACAATTGGAACACAGTTATTTAATGGAGCTAATGAGCTGATGATCTGAATGAGAGAGAGAGAGAGAGAGAGATGCAGAGCGTATGCAGATCAGGGGGACGCGAGGAACAGGATTAAGAATAGCTGCTGTAGAACATTGATTTTGAAACTTGTGAATCCATAAGAATCATTAGAAGACTGCATTGCGATTCATATATAAATAGATTTTTTTTGTGTACCCCTAGTTTTGACGGCATGGCAACTCATCTTCTCTAAAGCAGCGCTACATGGCCTTGCCCCCTTTGTTGCATGTTCCCGGGGGGGCGGGAAATGTAATTTTGTAAATGTAGATTTCAGGGTTTGTGATGTCACCAACCTGGGAAGTAGCTTCTTGTAGTCCCTGTAACTGTAGTCATTAAACTGATATAATTTTAAAAGACAATATCTCTGTTTGCATTGAACTTTCAGCACTGTAACTTTGCAGATAATGCTCAAACAGCAACATTACACATTAACTAAAGTTAAAAAAGTGAAATCACAATCAACCACCCCTTTTAGTTTTTTATTATTATTTGTTTTACTTTTTTTGTATTGCCATTTTTTTCAGATTTTAAATCACTCTTAATATCCCATCAGCTCCTTATGAAATAGGACACCCTAACCTTTGTCACAAACATATCCAAGCCTAATCTCATCATTCTTGTTTGTATAAAGGGAGAGTAACCTGAAATGGCAGGTGCCATCTCGCTGCCCAAAGCCACTGCCAGGAACCAAACAGATGCCTGTTTCTTCCAGAAGCTTCATGCAGTAGGACATATCTGGAGCTTGTCCCTTATCCTAGAATTGGAGTGGATGGGGGATTTTGGTTAGAGTTTTATGATGCTGTTTAATTCAACCAAGTGAAATATAATATTACTTAATTTTTTATTTTATATAATTTTGTTTGTAATAACATTATTCGCTGCAGACGTCACATTTTTCTGGGGAAATGCTCATAAACTAATCACAAATTCAAGCTCAAATCCACAGGTGACCGGAAAGTGTGTATCAAGTGTATCCGTATTACCAACTAAAACCAATCCTGCAATCCTTACTTTGTTATTCAAAGCCAGTCTTTGGGGTTCAAGGGCAGGTTATATTCTCTATCCTAATTATTCTGAAATGATTCACTATTATGTACTGAACAATATAATCTTATAGAATAAATAAAGGTCAAAATCTAAATTCTGCTGCTTTAATAACTAACAAAAGGGAGCACAATTAATTTAATAATTATAGGCCGATAATCAGAGAATATTAACAACAATATTTGAGAAAATATTTGAGAAAAAGAAACACCCACTGCTTTTGTCTGTAAACTATTATTTTGCCCACTTAGCCAATATTTCCTTGTAGGAGTGATGGATTTCCCCTTTAATTTTATGGGTAGTCAATTATTAGGGCTAGGGTTGGCATGTCCCAGTAAATCATGGTAACTCAGTGGAATATGCTCCATGTGTAACTGGGCGAACGAGACAAGAGACGTTTTGCATTTATAAACGTATCCATTTGCAAAGCTTTATTCGAAGATGTGGTCATAAAACAGGCATGGGTGGACAACAACAACAGGTATTGCACAGGCAAGACGAAAGAGTAATCCAAAGACAGGCGTGGGTCAGTCAACGGCGAACGTAATTGTGAACGTAATCCACAAACAGGAAATATTCCAAGCGAGGTGCAAACAAAGTCTGAAACAGCAAAGCAAAGGGATAATCCAAGGCAGCCGGAGAGAAGACAGGCCGAGGTAAACAGGCTAATATCAAGACATGGATAAATCAGGCATAGAACAGGACTAGACTAGTAGACTTAGAAAACTCGGAATGGCCCGTAATGTTGCTAGCGCTAATACAGGAATAAATGTTAACAATACCCGCCAATCTGAGAAGGGTCTGAGTGGTTGTTATATAGTGTGTGTGTGTGATTGGCTACAGGTGAGTCCAGTCAGTGCAATGGAACATGGAGAATGTAGTCTGGAGTGACAAAAAAAAGTCTATGTAGTGGGGAGTGAATATAATGGAAGGACAACCTCTGGTGGCAATCAGACGGAAGGCCACGGGCAGGATTCATGACACCATGAATGCCAATTCAAGTCACTTCAAAGGCAAGTTAATGTGAATTCACATTAGCGCATTTAGCACATTAGCAAATGTCAGTTGTCAATAGTGTTGCAATGTATTATGCACAGCTCACACAGAAGTCAATTTCAAACCAAGCAGCTGTCTGTTAGATAGCAGATATTTGATCAATAAAATGCAAGTTACGAGTGAAAAATTGTTAAATTAAACTGATCACAAGTTGATCCTACCTTGGCCTCCAGGATGGCTTTCGCTGGGAGGTGGATGCGTGGGAAAGTGTACATTGCACCCAGCACTGGGTTACATTTTATTCCTGGGACCTGATTCAAGATATCTTGTGTCATGTTGGCTTTCTCTGCCAGTGTGGCCAAAGTATCTGTGCGTTCCTGAAGACAATGGAGAAAAGGTTTGATTACTTTCTTGTTGGATAGAAATTTGTTAACTGGTACACTCCAAAAATGTAAAGGTCCCATATTGTACACATTTCTGGAGTTTTATTTTAGGTGTTGATGTCCTTAAGAATATATATTTGCGGTATAAGTTCCACAATCCATCTCAATATATTTTTACAGCTCTTTTCTCAGGAGCTCTGCTGAAAACAGATACATTTGTCCTGTCTAATTAATTTCCATGAGCCTCTCTTCTGATTTGCCTGTTGTTTTCTGAGTGACGAACGGCTAGGCCAATCACAGGTATCTAGGGTCATGTAGGGTCAACGTCACAATTATGTCACTGCGCTAAGCTGGAAGCAAAACAATCTAATAATAATGCCTGCCTCACTGGATCCACTATAATTTGCATATCGCAGCAACCGTTCCACAGACGATGCTATTGCCTTCACCCTGCACACTGTTCTCTTCCACCTGGAAAATAAGAACACCTATGTGAGAATGCTGTTCTAGTTCAGCATTTAACACCACAGTGCCTGCCACACTGGTTGCGAAGCTCCAGACTCTGTGACTGAACAGATCTATGTGCAGCTGGATCCTGGACTACCTCATCTCCCCTGGTCCTCAACACTGGTGCTCCGCAGGGCTGCGTCCTCAGCCCACTCCTGTACTCCCTGTACACACATGACTGTACAGCCACACACATTTCTAACGTCATCGTCAAATTTGCAGATGACTCAACGGTGATAGGCCTGATCACCGACAACAATGAGACGGCCTACAGAGAGGAGGTGAGTACCCTGACTAAATGGTGTCAGGAGAACCACCTCTCACTCAACATCGACAAGACCAAGGAGCTGGTGGTGGATTTCAGGAGACAGAGAAGAGAACACACACCCATCACCATCGACAAGACACCTGTGGAGCGGGTAAACAGCTTTAAGTTCCTCTGCGTTCACATCACAGAGGATCTCACATGGTCTGCTCACACAGATGCAGTGCTGAAGAAGGCACTTCAGCGCCTCTTCTTCCTGAGATGGCTGAGGAATTTGGAACGAGACCCAGTATCCTCAGATCCTTCTACTCCTGCACTGTGGAGAACATCCTGACCGGCTGCATCACCGCCTGGTTTGGAAACAGCACCGCTGGCAACCGCAAAGCTCTGCAAAGGGTCGTGCGAACTGCCGGCCACATTGTTGGAGGTGAGCTTCCCTCCCTCCAGGACATCTACACCAGGCGGTGTATAAGGAAAGCCCGGAGGATCATCAAGGACTCCAGCCACCCGTGCCACAGTTTGCTCTCTCTGCTGGCCTCAGGAAGATGTCTCCACAGCATCCGATTCCGCACTAGTCGACAGAGGGATAGCTTTTTCCCTCAGGCTATCAGGCTAATGAACAGCAAAAACGAATACACCCTATAGCACACTCCCACTTTACATTATGCCATGCACTGCACTTTAACTTGAACTCTAACACAGTTCAAATGTACTACACACATACACTGCACTAATACAACAACCTATCTGCTACCACTTGGATACCATCCAAGACACCCATTGGCACATCCATGACATTGCGTATCCGGCCTATGTATAATCTGTTGCAACTTTTTTTTCGCATATTATTGTGTGTATATATGTGTACATAATGCAGAATGTGTACATACTGTGTAGAATGTGTATTGATAACTGTATGTATAATAGTACAAACTGTTTGTACTGACTATATGTATGTGTATTCTGCACATTGTCTTCTGTATAAGTCTGTAAGTATATACTGTCTATACGTAAATTGTTTCTGCACTGTCTGGAGCACGCTCTCAAGAATTTCACTCACCAAGGCACATGTGCTGTGGTGATGTGACAATAAAAGTGATTTGATTTGATTTTAATAAAGGGAAAACTGCCCATTCAAACAAGTGCAGATTGGAGCTTAAAATATAATCTTGTTGTGATTTTGGGTGCCAGAATCAACGTAATACAGCCTCAAATTCGAAATTTGATCGTATACCTTCTGAACGACGACAGCTGTGGTTAAACGCAATAAAATAAGCGGACTGGACACAAACGATTGTCAAAACTTTTTGCGTTTGCAGCACACACTTATCAGAAAAGGTTAAATAAAGTATTGTATTATGTTGTTATGGGCACGTCTGAAGATTTATTGCATCTCAAAGAATATGTTGTTTATGGAATAATGTCTTTGTGCATGTGTGTAAAACAACAAACTGATAATTGTATATAATTGTGATTAATTGTGGCTGGAATAATAATGTAGCTGAAAAAATAGTTGCCTGCTGAAATTGAAATGTATTTACATCTTCATCATGACTAGACAGACACAGTGAGTTTGTTTTTACTATACATGTTAGATGTGATCCACCTCATAGTAACAGTCCTGTCAGATTCATAGTAACAGTCCTGTCAGATCCATCCTTTGAGTAAGAGTGTATCGTTACAGGTCGGCCGATCTGGTTTCGTCCGTTAAAGTGAACCTTTTCAACATGTTTCCGTGTTGTTGTTGCTCAGCATGGCATGGACGCGATGCTGTCTGGGGGTTTGGCAAAAGGACGGTGGGCGGTGCTCGGGGTGGTGACTGAAGGTGGTGACTGAGTGGTTCTGACATCACATTTTTACGGAAGTCACAACGGTTCGTGAAAAATCACCGCTACTTTATGCAAGCTGTGTGCACTTTACTGTGGACTGACTGTTTGGAAACTTATATGGTAGTTACATAGCCCCTACACCTCTGTTATCATGAAAAAAGCCAGGAAATGGCAGTTTTGACAATATGGGACCTGTAAACAATGACGTACTCAATTTTTTTTTTTTTTTTTTTTGTGAAACAAGTTTAGACTTAAAGGGTTACTCCATCCCAAAATGAAAATTTTGTCATTAATCACTTACCCCCTGTCGTTCCAAACCCGTAGAAGCTTTTTTATCTTCGGAACACAATTTAAGATAATTTGGATGAAAACCGGGAGGCTTGTGACTGTCCCATTGACTGCTAAGTAAATAACACTGTCAAGGCCCAGAAAAGTATTAAAGTCATCGTCAAAATAGTCCTTCTGCCATCAGTGGTTCAATCTGAATGCTATAAGGCGACAATAATACTTTTTGTACGCAAAGAAATTTTTTATTACGACTTCATTCAACTACTCGTCTCCTCCGCGAGAGCACTATTTTGATGATCTGTGTGGCGCAGCGGATATTCTCCAAAATGGCGCTACGATGACAAGTTGTTGAATAAAGTCGTGATTTTTATGTTCTTTGTGTACAAAAATAATTCCCGTCGCTTCATAACACTCAGATTGAACCACTTATGGTAGATGGGCTATTTTGATGATGTCTTACATACTTTTCTGGACCTTGACATTGTTATTTATTTGGCAGTCAATGGGACAGACACAAGCCTTCCGGTTTTCATCCAAAATATCTTAAATTGTGTTCCGAAGACGAACAAAGCTTTCACGGGTTTGGAACGACATGGGGTAAGTGATTAATGACACAATTCTCATTTTGGCGTGGAGTAACCCTTTAATATTGAGTAAATTTTAAATCTGTGAAATAGATTGGTATTTACTGCTGTGAAATTGTGTGTTATTTACAAAGGCATTGAGTTATTTTTTAGAGTGTACAAAGGAAAGAATAAACAGGACAATATAGACCTTGATGAATGTGTCATATGAAGGTTCATCTAGTTGGGGTGGATTGACCACTACGTCAAGAAGAGCCTGTCCAGGTACTGGAGGACACAGCTGTACAGATACCAACTTAGTGAGTTGAACTTTCACAGCAGGGTCTAGATTTACCACCTCCATATAACCACCATGAAAACCACACCTTTAAGAAGCAAGACAGAAAGGTTTATAGCTTAACTATTTACTTGATTTATTTTAGGGCACTACTATTTGGTCAAAACAAATAATTTATTTCACAGTATTTGTACTGTATACAATATGCCTTGCCCACATCATCTCACAACCTTCATTTCAAAGTATGGAGGAACAATATAGGAAAATGTATTTAAAGTGACTGAAAAAGAGTTACTTGGGGAATTCAATATGTGATGATTGCGCATGTGCTCATGTGTCATGTAAGATCAAACCTCATTGGTTCTGGAGCTTAAAGCAAGCGTATTTGAGGTTATGTTTACCATATTTGATAAGCTCATATGTATGTGTGTTTATCAATGTTTACATGTGAATAAAAGCCTAAATTCATCTTTTCATCATATATCGCAATCATGTCTTTTCAGAGCTCTTGAAACTTTTGAATTGTCAAACATTTGGTGTAATGGGCTTTCTTTTGAGGAACCGAAATCTCACAGGTTTTATTTAAAAAAATACTTTAAATTGCGTTTCAAAGATAAAAGTGTTATGGAATTTAAATGTCATAAGGGGGTGTAAATGATGACAGGATTTAAATTTGTAGGTGCAATATCCCTTTAAAAACAAGAAGTTGTTAGGAAAATTGTGAATTGGAACCAAATTTATTAGATTCCATAATATTCCATAATAATTGTCCCAAATCACCTAAAGATCATTTGCACTTCTCTTGTTTTGGATACTCACTCTCCCATATAGCACTTTGACGTTGAGTGAAATGAAGCTAATTCCACTTTCTTAGAGTATTCCAGACCCATTTCAAACAGAACCTTCTTGAAGGAGTGAAATTTACACCCGACTGCATAAACATTGTCCTGATAGACCTGGATAAAGCGGGACATATTGAAAATATTACTAATGTTTTTATATGTATTTAGGTATTAATAAATTACTAATAAATTACTTACAAATGCATTATAAATCATTGATAAGCAGTTACAAATGCATGAGTAAAAGAGTGATTTTAATGCAATACCTGCCAAATAGTGAGCAATTTTTGAATCACATGTTATAAATGCTTAAAAAATATATGTATTAATACTTATTTCACTCAAAAACAGATTCCTGATTTATTTCATGATGTAACAAACAAAATACTATTATAGCAAGACTGAAGGATGTTGTATCGTGACACTTTTCTTAAAATGTTTCTTACCAGAATCTACTCTGTACCTTACCCATGATTCTCTGCTAAAGTTAATGATGCCTATACACAGCAATGATTAGAAACTGATCAATTTTGTTTATCAAGATTAAATTATCCTCTTGATTTTTATTTTGGGGAAAAATTGGCACAACCATTTTAATATTGAAAATTTGAATTCCAATATTACCTGTGAACCTTAATTTAATGAACCATTTGATGATTTATAAACATTATTTACTTGTGAAAGTGCACCTTAATGTAAAGTGAACATCTGTGAACCATTTATTAATTAATTACAAATGTTTTAACCTGTAAAAGCAAACCTTAATAGTGAACACCTGTGAACCATTTATCAATGAGTTATGAAAATAATTAACCTGTGAAAGTGAACTTTAAAGTAAAGTGGACACACTAATCGTTTATTAATTGTTAATGCACACACAGAATATTTTTCCCCCATTTTTAAATGTATTTTATTATTGATGCACCTTATCAGTAAACAAAACTACTTAAACAACATTACTGAGCATAACTGCAAATGGAATAATAAAAAAATCAGAAACACAATAAAGTATTCCATCAATTTATACGCATCAAACATATACATATTTTTATTTTAACCAATTGAACAGTTTTGATAAAATAATTAAATCAATAACTGAAAGCACATTACAGAACATTATCATATTAATAAGCAATCAGTAATATTTTTTTTGATATCACAATAAAGCCCACTGTAACGTCGGTATTTGTTCATCCACACTCGCATTACTTACGCACGAGTGAACCGACCGCAGGAGCGCCAGAGCGGTTATTTATTTGTATGGAATTTGTATGATTCAATTAACAAATTAATTGAACTAGCAAAGCGATTACATATAAACACATGAAAAAATATACTGCAGTGTCACCTCAGAGTTAGCTGATCCGTAAAATGAATAAACACTATGTGAGGTTAAAATATCACTTCAGAGAACGTTCCCAGGTAACCAGCAGAATCGGGTCGAATGCGTGTCGGCTCACTCGGCTGTGTGCTGGCAGCGGCTTGCCAGAAGTGAGCCAGATCCGGCCCAGTAATGATTGTCAGATTTGGTTAGGTTTTGGATCTGTGGATCTGGCCCGATTCTGGCTGAGAAATGGCGTATTTAGCTGTGATTTCTCTTTTTGGAGGTAAATAAGTTTTGTTTTATTTGTTGTCGGATGTAACATTTTTTATGCAGGATATTTTGAATAATCGTGTGCCATAAAATATCTTGTGCAGACAGCATGTAAATATTGCACGTTTGCATATTATATATCACACATTATATATATATATATATGTGTGTGTGTGTGTGTGTGTGTGTGTGTGTGTGTGTGTGTGTGTGTGTGTGTGTGTGTGTGTGTGTGTGTGTGTGTGTGTGTGTGTGTGTAATTTATTTATTTTTTGCCAGGGAAAATATAACGAGCTAATGACTTAAATGTACATCACATATGATTAAAAAAAATCAATAAAAATCAATAAAATAGATATAAATGTAACTTTGACTAATTTACACCTCACGTGCAAAGCCCGCGAAAGAACCAGATGTTATATAAGCTGCGGTCCGTCACATCACGCGCACGCACAGCCGTACTCTGTCTGAGTGGACGTCGCCTGACGGTAGAGCTTTCCTAAGGTAAAGTATTTTTTTGTGTACATAAGTATAAAATCGACGTACTGTCATTTATATGAACCACAAGCTTACTGTTCACATAAACGAGTCTTTCCGTCTTTATTTTCTACGGCCCGCTCTTCAGCACCGTTAATTACCGTTAATGCCGTTATATCTGTATGACGTCATTTGCGCAGATCTGCTAAAATTGAGAAAACCTCCTTTCGTTTCACATTCATGTCGGTTAAGGTAACTTTAGTTTAGCCTATATATTAATTTTACAATTATCATTAATCATATTTTCACATTTAAGCAGTGTTGTCTCACCGATTTGCCTGAGTGAGAGCGCGAGACACTAACGCCCACTGAACGCGCACTCTCTCTCTCTCTCTCTCTCTCAGCGTGTGTGATAGAGCGAGCGAGAGACAGTAGACTCTCACAAGCCTTATGAGAAGATGATGATGATAATAATAATAATAATTCTGCTTTTTAATAACACAGAATTACAATAAAAGTAAAACATGCATGCATGTACACCAGGGAAGAAATAAGTCATATTCAAGTAAAATTATAATTATTTTCAATAATGAAAATATTTATTCTTTTTTCTTTCTTTTTTCAGATTGTCATCTCATTGTTGTAAGTGATCAGTCTAGCAGTCATCCTGCATCTTGGATTTGCCATGTTCAGTTTGTACAGATATATGCATTATCTGATATTGAGTGATGCTTTTTCTTTTTCTCCCCTTTGTTTCTGTGTCAGTAGCTGCTGCACCCCAAAGCCTCCACAGCACTTGTCACAAGTCTTTGGCTTTGTAAGTATATTTTTTCAAGCTGACTGTCAAACATTTTCTCAATATTTTTTTATTTAGGTTCATTAAATATATGTCATGCAGCAGTTATGTATTTATTTATTTAACAGTCAAGCATCATCTGATCTTTTTTAAAGTTATGTATTTTGTAGTTTGTTTATGAATTTTAGTTATTATTTACACAACATATTATGAGAATGGTGTAATCATTTTCCTGCTACACTTCTAATATTTTTGTGATTGCTTTTTTATATTTTTTTTATCAGACTTGTCAAGATCATCTGAAAAGAGTTCACTTGTGCCATGTAAGTAATTGAATGTTATATTTTGCTATAGAGTAGATGTGTAAATATATGGTTTCTTTTAGGATATTGTAATCAGATGGGCTAGGACATAATATCTTAAGATTAATTTTCTTGTACTGTTTGAGTCAGGGTGTCGTAAGTGGTCAAGTAGTAGTGACCATGCAGGGTGGCCACATTTTTATAGACCTTTTTCTTTTTTTGTCATTTTAAACTGTAAAACTGTATTAGTTTTAAATTAAATCTACAACATAATAATGTCTGCAAAAAGTGAAAAAGTACTCTGAATTTCTGATAACTGTTTGACCACATAACATAATATATAATTTATTTATTTATTTTTATCTTCCTACCTGGTCTTTATGGATAACCAGCTTCATGTTTAAAATAGGCAAACTATATACGCATATACCAGACTATATACACACATACCAGACTGACACACACACATACACACCCCTTACTTTTCACGCTTTACATGTTACCCTTGGGAGATATCATTAGGAAACACGGTGTTAGCTTTCACTGTTATGCTGATGATACTCAGCTCTATATTTCTTCTCGATCCGATGAAACTTATCAATTTGCAAAACTAACAGAATTTATAGTTGATATCAAAAACTGGATGGCTAGCAATTTCTTACTGCTAAATTCTGAAAAAAACAGGTGTTAATTATTGGACCAAAAACTTTTGCATGTAATAACCTATCTAATTCTTGACGGCTGCTCTGTAAATTCTTCGTCATCAGCTAGGAACCTAGGCGTACTTTTTGATAGCAATCTTTCTTTCGAAAAACATGTTTCTAGCATTTGTAAAACTGAATTTTTCCAGCTTAAAAATATATCTATGCTAATATTAGTCTGTTTCTTTCTTATTCCAAGGTCACCATAGCCACCCAGATCCAGACTGTATCCAGATCAGATGGTGGATCAGCACCTAAAGATGACCTCTACAGCCCTGAACGTCAGCGCAGACCAGGACAACTAGATGAGCCCCAGAGATAGACTCTGCTGCAGCCTAGATTTAAACTGCTGATTTTGTCTGGCCAGAGGAGAATGACACTATTCCGACAAACTATTTCCCCGTCTAAATACTGTAAAGCTGATATAAATCCACCCAGCTTTATATCAAGCTAATGTAAAGCTGCTTTGACACAATTTGCATTGTTAAAAGTGCTATGCAAATAATAGTGACTTGACACACACACATACACATATATATATTTATTGATGTATTTTTCTGCAAATACTGCAGTGTGCTGGATGGAGAAACTGAGAAGTTTATAAACAGATGGCATGGAAGAGTAGGTCCTACAACAAATAAATTATTCTTAAGGTATGCTCCAAATTTACCATTTACCATTGAGATCACTGAGATCTGACTATGTCAATATGTGTCCCCTCTTTATCTCTCTTTCCTTTTTTCTGTCCCTCTTTTAGGATAAACTTGAGGTCCTAGGAGTTCTTAGAGGTTCTAAAGTGTTTTCATGCCTTTGTTGATGTCAGTTTTTCAATAATAAATTCAAATAAATTGTCATATTTTTACATTTATATGGTGTCTGTCACAGTTTGTCGCTCCGTGTCTTGTGTTTCCCCCTCCTCTCGTGCCCATATATGGTTAGTTCCTGTTCCTGTCCTCATTTATGTTCATCAGTTCCCAGCCCTGTGTCTTTAGTTAATTAGTCCCCAGCCCCGTGTTATCAATTACCTAGTTTAGTTTCCCCTTTAAGAGCCCTGTGTTTCCCTGCCTCTGTGTCGAGTCTTACCGTCATTTCCATGTGTGTACATGTCTCCAGCGATCTCTGTTATCTCAGTGTGTTCAATAAAGTATCCTGAACAAAGCTCCTCGTCTCCGTGTTCCTGGCTCCCCCGTACACCGTGACAGAAGACTCGACCACTACAAAACCTCTCTCACGGAGATGGAGCGCCGCGACCGCCCGCGGCTCAGATTGGTTCCCCGCAAGGATAGTTCGGGGATCCTCAGCCTGCTGCCGCCCGCGGGGAAAGTGGTTCCGCCGCTCGCGGCGATGATGATGCCGCCGCCCGCGAAGATGATGGTTTCGCCGCTCGCGGCGATGATGCTGCCGCCGCCCGCGACGATGAAGGTTCCGTCGCCTGCGGCGATGATGATGCCGCCGCCCACGGCGAAGATGGTGGAGATGGAGCGCCGCGTCCGCCCGCGGCTCAGATTGGTTCCCCGCAAGGATAGTTCGGGGATCCTCAGCCTGCTGCCGCCCGCGGGGAAAGTGGTTCCGCCGCTCGCGGCGATGATGATGCTTTCGCCGCTCGCGGCGATGATGCTGCCGCCGCCCGCGACGATGAAGGTTCCGTCACCTGCGGCAATGATGATGCCGCCGCCCACGGCGGAGATGGTTCCACCACCCGCGGCTTCCCCAGACCCGCCAAAGGCAGAAAGACCCGTGCCTTTGGGGGTCTTGGTTGACTATGAGGGGATGACCTGGTCCCAAGAACCTGCTCCTCGACAGCGCCCTCCTGTGCCTGCTCCAGGACAGCGCCCTCCTGTGCCTGCTCCAAGACAGCGCCCTCCTGTGCCCGCTCCAAGACAGCGCCCTCCTGTGCCTGCTCCAAGACAGCGCCCTCCTGTGGCTGCTCCTCGCAAGCTCTCTCCTGTTTCTCCGCTGGTCCCGTCCAGCTCTCCGTCGTTCCCGCTGGTCCCGTCCAGCTCCGCGCTGCCAGAGCGCCCCCGAGAGATTGCGCTGCCAGAGCGCCCCAGAGACTTTTTTGGGGGGGCTACCCCCCATGGAGGCCACCCAAGCTCCCCGACCCGCCATGGCCTCCTGAATCTCCCGACCAGCCATGGCCTCCTGAGTCCCCCGACCCGCCATGGCCTCCTGAGTCCCCCGACCCGCCATGGCCTCCTGAGTCCCCCGACCCGCCATGGCCTCCTGAATCTCCCGACCAGCCATGGCCTCCTGAGTCCCCCGACCCGCCATGGCCTCCTGAATCTCCCGACCAGCCATGGCTCCCAGAATGGGCGCCGCCCTGGAGGCCTTCTGTCCTGTCCTGTCCTGTCACCGTGTCCCGTGAGGCCTCCAGAGCGCCCACCCCCCCTCCCCGTTGGATGGTGTACGGTGCGGGACGCACCGTTCGGGAGGGGGGAGTAATGTCACAGTTTGTCTCTCCGTGTCTTGTGTTTCCCCCTCCTCTCGTGCCCATATATGGTTAGTTCCTGTTCCTGTCCTCATTTATGTTCATCAGTTCCCAGCCCTGTGTCTTTAGTTAATTAGTCCCCAGCCCCGTGTTATCAATTACCTAGTTTAGTTTCCCCTTTAAGAGCCCTGTGTTTCCCTGCCTCTGTGTCGAGTCTTACCGTCATTTCCATGTGTGTACATGTCTCCAGCGATCTCTGTTATCTCAGTGTGTTCAATAAAGTATCCTGAACGAAGCTCCTCGTCTCCGTGTTCCTGGCTCCCCCGTACACCGTGACAGTGTCATTCTTACTTGGGGGTATTGAGGGGGGAACTGCATGTGTGTGTGTGTGTGTGTGATATTTGTGGAAACAACATTGTTAAAAAAAGACTGGAGGAAGTCTTTAATAATACATTTTTTGTAGTTTTAAGAGAACCAATTAATTACATGAACAGTTCTTATCCATGTAGGCTATATAGCAAACAAGCTAATATTGTTTGGGTAAAATTTGTTGTTGTTATTAATTAAATAAATATTGGTTTGTATTTTTACATACATTTTCCATTTGGAATCCAGACTCGGGCCAGTACTGGCTAATTGTATAATCTATGCTGGCGTGATTGTGGCCCGATGCCGGCAGTGTCGGCTCAGTTTCGGCAGCCGGACTCGGACCAGCGTACTCGGGCCGATGCTGGCGCGTCATTCACTCCCGTAATTCACAAGAGTCCGGCAACCGCATCCGGGCCGAATTATTTATTCCGGCTTGCCGGATTTGGGCCGTTACCGGGCCGGATCATTTTGGCTACCTGGGTTGGAACAATGCTAACAGCGTGACAACTTCTTTGAAAACGTGACGTTACATCGGATGCTCGCTAGCGCAAACTACAGGCCTTGGTCACACACAGGCAACTACAGAGACACAGGATTTGGTGATGTGATCCTGAAAGAATATAATACAACAGCAATAATGCATGGTGCTCCCGTGGACTGCTCGCTCGCGCGCAGGCAAGCGGTGCGTGAGCAGCGCATATTTTTTTTTGGCGTGCATGTTAATGCCTGTTTCACACATAATCCGTTTGCAGTGCGTTTGCGGTGCGTATTTTTTCCGCACCCATGTTAACGGATCAGAGTGTTCACACTGCACGCGGTTGCGGTCCGGCAGTGCTTTCCAGGAGCGGTGTGGCTGCAGCAGTGCAGCTATGGTTTCCGCACAGAGTCTATTTTTGCTTTGCTGCATGCCTGAATTAAAGTGACAGCTTTTTGTTCATGGTAAAAATTAACATGGATTGCCATGGAAATGTAGTAAGTTCACAATAAATAGATATAATTAAAGTCCACTCTGTTTCACAGGCTTTTTGACAATGTTTAAAACAAATAAAAGTGCACTTTTATATAAACAAGGCAACATATTCACTTGTGTCTTGCGGAGGTAGAAAAATAAAGTTCTTTAAGACCCGCAAGACTGTTTGAAAGGAAGAATTAAATGTAAAAGGCACGAGAAACGACTGTTTCTGTCAGTGAAAAGTTTTAATTTAAAATATTTGTGAAACGTATATGCTGTGTTTAATTGGAATGTGTTTGCACTTGCTTGAGCAACTTAATATACAAATTTAGAAACCAAATGCATTTAATACGTTGTTAAATGCATTAATGTTGTTAAACATTGAGTTTAAACGTGAATATGTCTATGAAAGGTCTATGAAAGATTGCGTAACTACTGTGATAGACGAGGATCACAATGCTGAAAAGTACTTTCAGTATACGCTAATAACTTTTGGATTTGAAATCAAAATAATGGATAAATGTTGTGTTTGTGGTAAACAGCCGCGGATCAGGAGCGGACTACAAACGCGTTCTGTGTGAAAGCACAATGAGTCCGTGCTGCCTCTGCACAGCATACGTAATGCACACGGACTGTACATACGCACTACAGATGGAGCATGTGTGAAATAGGCATTAATAAATGAGTGTATTCACACTGGGAGCCATAGCAGCGCGAGAGCATTAAGTCATACTCTTTGAACACTTAACAGCAGGAGCGTCGCAGATGAGTGAGGATGGACGAGTTTGACGAATGCTTAAGCCTCTGTTATACTTTCCGCGTGCGAGAGTCCGCTAGGGTCCACTATGGTATGCGTGACGTAAAAATCGTCATCGGAGGGTGTGTGTGGACAGTCCGCGCCTCCCATTTTTTTTGTGACAGTAGGCTACCAAATAATAATAATTATAATTCCTTACATTTATATAGAGCTTTTCTGGGTACTCAAGGCGCTTTACATAGAAGGGGGGAATCTCCTCATCCACCACCAATGTGCAGCATCCATCTGGATGATGCGACGGCAGCCATACTGCGCCAGAACACCCACCACACATCAGCCCATTGGTGGAGAGGAGACAGAGTGATTAAGCCAATCAATGTTTAAGGATGATTAGGAGGCCATGATGGTCAGAGGCCAATGGGAAAATTTGTCCAGGATGCCGGGGTTACATCCCGACTATTTTTCAAAGGACATCCTGGGATTTTTAATGACCACAGAGAGTCAAGACCTTGGTTTAATGTCTCATCCGAAAGACGGTGCTTTCTTTGACAGAATAGTGTCCCCATGACTATACTGGGCACCCACACAGACCGCAGAGTGAGCACCCCCTGCTGGCCTCACTAATACCTCTTCCAGCAGCAACCTAGTTTTCCCAGAAGGTCTCCCATCCAGGTATTAAACCAGGCTCAGCCCTGCTTAGCTTCAGGGGTTGGGCTGTAGGGTGATATGGCTGCTGGTCAAAAACATCAAATGTGCATGCACAGGATGTGTGAAGAGGTTCGTTGCTACCCTCGCTTCTACAATCCGTCGATAAAACAATATAAAGACAGCCAGATGTTCAATAACTCTGGGCAATTTTTTGTTCACATGTTTGTTTACTGTTCAAGCCGATCTACTGTGCATGTATGGAACACGTCTGCGGAGCGGACCACCAGCGCATGCCTGTTGGTAGTATAAATACAATTAGTCTGCATGCGCGGTTGTGGCTAGAAGGGATACAGCTAACGGAAACCAACAATAAATTATTTTTAGAATTACAATTAGATTGTGTTCTCTTTCATAGGTTCACTAAACGCTGCGTTAAGCTAAGACGCTTTGGGAATGCTCCTGGGCATGCCGGTTGTCTGAAACCTGCATAGAATCAAGCCAATTCATTGGCTAATGGTTCTGACGTCATCTACTTATACTGGAGAACGCGCCATCTGCTCCTCAGATTTATCTGCCTTCACGAAGCAGCCATATTAGCCCTTCTGTTGCACATTTTTCTGGCCCGAATTTCGATCGTTTTCTCAGGATTTTCTTTGTTTGCTCTACGGCGACTGCAGCAGTGGAACTCTGTTCTCCTTGCGGTGAAGTGCCATGGACTATTGCCGCTGTCAGCCTCCATGTTGTTGCTTCATCGCGAGCGATGACCCTCACAGTGTGTAAAATGTATAGGTTTTTCAAATGCACGTGAGGCTGTTTTCGGCATTTCAAAATGCTAATTTTGCGAAAACCTCCATCTCAAAACCTTCTGCTCTAGGCTTGAGGTTTGTGAAAGGGAGTCATCCGTTTTTTCCCGTTGTGCTCCAGAGGCCTCTGCGGCCTTCTGTAAATCCGCGACCTGGGCCTCGAATGTGGAGCTCGAGGTGATGGAGAGCGAGCAGACGACCTCGCCCTTTCTCTCCCTCTCTCACCTGAGAATGTGCGCGCTAATTCTCCAGTTGAATTCTCCGGTTGCCACACCCACTCCAGGGCATTTGTGTACTGAATTACCTGGACGATTGGCTCATTCTGGCCCACTCCAGGGAGTTAGTGAGCTGTCACAGGGATGTCATCCTTCGCCACCTGGTGTTCGTGCTCTTGGCCTCAGAACAAACACCAAGAAGAGTGTTCTCTCCCCCTCTCAGCAAACTGTGTTTTTTGGGAGTTCACTTAAGATGCAGGCCTGTGTGGCTCCTTTCTGGATTTCCAGCCTCAATACATGTTTGGCCCGCTTCAAGCTAGACCATCATGTTTCTGTGAGCACTTGTCGCAGGCTCTTAGGCCTCATGGCCGCAGCCTCCCCTGTGCAGCCCCTGAAGTTACACATGAGGCTGTTCCTTTGGTGGATGAAGCTTTTAAGTTTCCGCTCCACAGGACCAGCCACTCACCTAATCAGGGTGTTGCACAGTTGCTTTTGCACCCTTTTGATATGATGAGACCCCCTTTTTCTTCAGAGTGGAGTCAGAATATGTGCAATTCACCGTCGCCAAATGGTCACGACGGACGCATCCCTGACAGACTGGGGCGCGGTCTTCGAGAGCAGACCGGTGTTTGGAGTAAGGACAGGAGAGTTCCTCTCTTGGCACATAAACTGCCTTCCTGGCACTGATCCACTTTCTCCCCTCTCTCAGGGTGTCATGTGATTGTCAGGACGGACAAGATGGTGGTAGTATCCCATATAAATTGCTGGGGGGTTCATGGCCATGCACCCTAAACAGGCATGCACGCCGCCGTCTATTTTTGCTGTGCTGCAGGTAAAAATGAACATGGATTGACATGGAAATTTAGTGATTACAAAATAAATAGATATAATTAAAGTCTATTGTGTTACACATGCTTTTTGGCTAGGTTTAAAATAAACAAAAGTGCACTTTTAGATAAACAAGGCAACATATGAATTTGTGTCTTGTGGAGGTAGAAAAATAAAGTTATTTTAGAACCGCGGGTCTGTTTTTAAGGAAGATTTAAATGTAAAATAAACGAGAGCCAACTGTTTCTGTCAGTGCAAAGTTTTAATAAAAAATATTTGTGAAACTATGCTGTGTTTAATTTAAATGTGTTTGCACTTGCTTGAGCAACTTAATATACAAATCTATAGCCAAATGCATTTAATAAATAGTCAATATTAATTGAGTATAAACGTGAATATGTCTATGAAATATTGTGTAACTGTACTGTGATAAAAGAGGATCATATAATACATTTATGAAGCTATTATTTCAGCTTTGGGGAATCATTTATTAAAGATTCAATATTGCTTTAATTGAAGTGATATGAATCTTTAACTTATGATTTATACTTTATTAATGAATTGTCCAGCAACCATTAACATCAGTATATCTTTAACAATTTTGTTTATCAAAAATTAGTACTTTATCAAATTTGAGCTAGGTAACATGATCTTTGGCAAATAGTTTAAAACTTGAAAATAACACAGCCCAAGACATCATTCTTTATAAATGAAACAAGGTTTATATGCTAACTGGGGATTAGCAGCTTATCTGGTGTTTCCGTGTGTTTCCTGGAAACTTCCGGCTGCTGGTTGAGTGATGTCACTAGGGAAACCCTCTTGTGATTGGCGGTTGCCTGCTTCCTTTGTGACGTGATGACGCTTGTTTTAGAGTTCTTACGGCTTCAACGAAGTCTTTGAGTTCTTTAGATGGTCAGCCTGATGGTAAGGCGGTGATCGAGCGCTTGCAGCGTGACCAGTGAAGACGAAGCCGAAGCTTCAAGCAAATCAGTGAGCAGCGAGTGAGAGAGTGAGCTAAGCCTGTGTGTACATTTTAAACGGACTGATTTCAGTGCACCCACTAGAGCAGGGGTCTCAAACTCAAATTGGCTGGGGGCCATTGCTGTGACTGACATCTCATAGGAGAGCCGTTGTAACATTGAAGCACAAGAAGAAAACACAAAAGTTCTGGAAATTTACTTTAATAGCTGAGATGCTAGCTCACATTTCTTTTAAATTACATTACTAACATATTTGTGTCATGCTTAACAAAAATGTAAACAACAGTGCACTGTTATATATTTTTTTATAATTTGTACTGTTTTATTTTAACTTAAGTAACTTATCAAAACTGTGATGAACCTTACACTGAACAACTGCGATCCCTGAATACATTTGCAAACTATTATATTTCTTCTCAGACACTTGGCAGCGCTTCTGCTCACACGACTGAGCCACGTTTGCTGATGGAGTTCACAGTTGAAACCCTGTGTACAGCTTCAAGATGAGCATCACTAAGCCTGGACCTGAACTTGAATTTATTGACGTTCATAGTTGAGAAAAGTTTCTCACACAATATGTGCTTCCAAAAAGGCACATCAACCGACTGAACACTCTGGACAGCTCTGGGAAGCATGGGGGTAATTCAGAAACTCTGCTGACTTGTCTGCATTTCCCTGTGCCTCTGGATTTAGTTTTTAGCTCACTGTTGCACTGTAAGTCAATAAGTTCCATTTGCAACAAATTTGGGACATTCTCCACATCAGCTGAGAAGGGGTCTGCAAACAACTGGAAAGTGTCACAGTGTGCCTTGACACCGTGGAGGTTTTGAGTCAGCAAACGCTGATCAAATTCCTGAAGTAGGTTTTCAATAGCAGAAGCATATTCATCACCATTGAATGCTATGCCCTCATCCACAAGATATCTGCATGTCGTGAAATGACTGAGATTTTTTGCAGAAAGCTGAGTTTTTCACAATCTCAATTTTGTGGAGAAGGCTTTCACACATTCATACGCTGCTGTGATGAGCTGACCAGGGCCCTGGAGCTTCAGGATAAGGATGTTCAGCTCCTGTGTAATATCCACTAGGAACGCAAGGTCCATGACCCATTTAGGATCATCAAATTCAGGAACATCCATTCTGCCATCTTCCATGAATCTCTTCACATCTGTTCTTAAATCAAAAAATCTCTTCAAGACATTTCCCCTGCTGAGCCAGCACACCTCAGTAAAGTAAAGTACATCACCATATGTTGCCTCATTTTTTTCTAAAAAGGCTCGAAACTGGCGGTGCTGTAAATTCCTTGACCTGATGCAATTGATGCATTTTAGGACAACAGACATGACGTGTTCATATTTCAAGCATTTGCTGCACAGTGCCTGCTGGTGTATAATGTAATGCAGAACAACTGCTGGATCTGCATTTTCCTCTTCCAACTTTCTTTGGACCAGCGCTACCAGTCAATTTTTTTACCTGTCATAGATGGGGCGCCATCAGTGGTAATGCCTACTAGTCTGCTCCACGGCAAACCAGCGTGTTCAATCGAGTCGCACAGCTGCTGAAATATATCTTTGGCTGTTGTACAGCCGTTGACACAAACTCAGCAATTCTTCCATCACCTCAAACTGGCCATTAATACCTCTGATGAAAATAGCTAGCTGAGCAGTGTCAGTTTTGTCTGTACTTTCGTCAAGCGCCACAGAGTAGGCTATGCAGTGATATATATATATATATATAGCTTTCCCGCGTAGCTGATCATAAATGTCACTCGATAACTCGGTAATCCGCTCTGCCACTGTATTTGCTGATATATTGTTGAACAAGTTCTTCTTTTCTGTACATATAATATCAGCAACCTTCAACTTGCAATCCTTCATAAACTGCCATTCAGTGAATGGCTTTCCTGCTTTAGCGATCATCTCACTCACCTCATAACTCGCTTCAACGGCAGCATCAGCATCCTTTTTGGCTTTGTGGAAAAGGCTTTGCTGGGATGTTAGCTCTCTCTGCAACTGCGTGGATCGTTTTTTCTCTCGTCTTCCTGGTGCTTCTCATATTGGTCTCCGTGTTTATTCGAGTAATGACGCTTGAGATTGTATTCCTTTAGAACGGCAACTTTTTCTTTGCATATCATACAGGTGGCGTTACCATTAAACTCTACAAAAAAATACTGCAGTGTCCATCTTTCCTGAAACTTTCTGTGTTCATCATCCACTTTCCTTTTCGGTTAGGAATAAGACATATTTTCGTTCACAGCCAAACATAAAATAAACTGTTAAAGCCCAGAAACCAGCTAACGTCTTATCAAGTCTGCCGGCAAGCGCAGGTTTTTTACGCTATCACAATTTTGTCTTTGATTTTAGTACATATTAAATGGGTAGTTTAAATTGCTATAAAACAACTACAAATAATAATGATAATAATAATAATTTTAAAAATAATAATATTTTTGCGGGCCGGATTGCGTTATATTTTTGATGTCAGTTGCGGGCCGGAGGGAGGGGGAGGCTGGGCCGTAATTGGCCCCCAGGCCGGCAGTTTGAGACCCCTGCACTAGAGGCTTCTCCCAATCAGATTGTCTTTGTAGGTCCCTGTTTCTTTTGGACATACCTAATCTACTCTGTGATCTTCCATGTGGAGAACTCTAGGAGTGTAATACTTATGTAAAGTGTTATCACATGCTTATCCATTTATAATATCACAAAATCTGTTGCACCACTGATTCATATTTATCATGACCATCCGTATGAAACTAAACACTAGTTATAACTTTACAGGGAACAGTAATACGTCATAGGTTAAGAAAATACCATAGGTTCCACTACACAGAAAGCTTATAAAATACATAAAGTACAACATTAATATATATATATTGTCTCTTGAGTATATTGTTTTTTATGGTAGCAGTAATTACTGGTTGTCTTTTAGAAATACTCTATGTAGGTTTGAATTTCTTTGTCTGCTTCAGGAGATTAACAAAAATGGTTGCTGTGGCATTCCAGAGGACGAAAGGGCTTTCCAGGGGTCATGAGAATGTCATGTTTGTGGAGATCTGGTGATTTCCTTAGCTCAGAGTCTCATTGTAAACCCGTTTTCCTTGTTGATAGCATCATTAAATCATGCGTTAATGTTCAGGAGATCTTGGAGTTTGTGGTCACTGTACTATCTCCAAATAAGAAGTTCCTTTCTTCTGTGCTTATTTATGGTAAGCCAGTCAAAGGAACAACGCTTAAATTCTGTTTCTAAGTGGATCTGGCAAGCAAAGGTCAGTTATTAGTTCGCTCAAGGATGTGGCTCTATAAATCTCTGCCTTCCTGTGTCTTTTTGAGAGATTAGCAAAGGGGTCCTCCAGACTGTCATGAATCTGGTCCATGGATGTCCGTTCACTCACCACCAGATGTCACCTGCTCACCGCAAGGACTCTTGCACTACACTAACTGTTGCACTTCACCATTGCACTGACGACACACACAGCTGATTGCACTGATTACATAGCTGATCACACTATCACACATGCTTTATAAGCCTTGGACTTCCTCTCCGTCATCGCCGAGTATTGTATGCACTTATCGCTACCCTAGCTGATAGATACCTTACGGAGCCTTCGTAGTTTTCATAGTCATAGTCATAGTCTTGCCTTGCCTGTTTGATTCTAGCCTGTGTATCTTGGTTTAACCCTTTGCCTTGCTGTTTCAGATTGTGTTTGCCCCTGCCTGGATTATTGCTCGTGTATCTGGATTATCTCTCTTTGTCTTTCCCTGTTGGATACTGTTCGCCGATCGAAGACCCACGCTTGTCTAAGCAATACTCTTTGTCTTGCCTCATCTATGTCTGTTTGCTGTGTATCGACCAATGCTTGTTTATGACCACATCTTTTAGTAAAGCTTTGCAGATGGATCCGCATGCCTTACGCTTCTGCCATTCCGTTACAGAATACTCAGCCATACAAGGATCCAGCAGCTTATCTGAGGAACAGTGGCCAGGTATGGATCCGGCAACATTTTTTTTAGCCCTTAAACATGGCTCGCGATCACTGAAGAACTACATCCGCGTATCTTTAGCCGTTGCAAACTATTCTGATCTACCGGACTGTTTGTTAATATAATTTTTCTGTGATGGCATTAATCAACCCCTACGATCTGAGCTTAGACATGAGGGTCCGCGTTCATCACTTGCTCCGTTTATGGATTATGCTTTTTTGACTATTGGCTCTTTGTTTACTGTGGGTGTTGCGGAGGAAGAATGCGACACTGCATCTATGACCGAGATAGCAGCCGCGTTAGAGCATGCTCACAAAAGGTCGGCAACACCGGAGCCCGTTCACAAAATGGCAGCCACAACAACACCCTGTCGTGTCATTGCTGCCGCCTTAGAACCCAGTAACATTGTGGCTGTTGCTTCAGAGCCTTTGTATGTCTCGTATGATCTACCAGAATTCAGTCAGGTCACAGCTAACCTTCACGAGTCAAGCCCAGTCACAGTTAATCTTCCCAAGTCTCTTCACGTCTCCACTGACCTTCCAGAGACTCTTCACGTCTCCGCTGTCCTTCCAGAGTCTCTTCAAGTCACCGCTGATCATCCAGAGACTTGTGACGTCCTGTCCATCACACCAAGATACTCAAGGTCAGTGCTTCGATTTTCCAGTGTGAGGGATGCACCGCTGGTGTCTGCACGAGCAGCTGGTATCCCCGAACCAACTCACTCTAGCCCTCCTGTTCCTGAACTTATTCCCTTGTCTGAAGTGCTTCCCATGATGGGTATTGCTCTTTGGTGTGTTTGGGCTGCGTACACCACCACATAACTCCCAGAGGCAGCGGTGGCCATTATGAGGTCTCCAGAGGTGGCGGCTAATGCTGCAGAACCTCCGGAGGTAGTGACGGTCGTTGCTGCGTTCCCCCGAAGTGATGGTGCCTGCTGCAGTTTCTCCAGAGGTGGTGGCTGATGTTGCAGAACCTCCTGAAGTAGCGGTATCCTCTTCAGTTCCTTGCATGGTGGTGGCACCCAGTAATACCCTCTCAGTCTGTCATGTCATGGTTGAAGGTACCATTGCTGATGTCTCTGTATTTGTTGAAATTCCTGATGGTACTGCTGTAGAACCTTTAGAGGTGGCGGTACCCCCTGCAGAACCTCCAGAGGTGTCAGTGGTATCCACTTATCAGCTCTCAGCCTGTCCTGTCACAGCCACGGAAGCCAATAATGAACCTTCCTTAGCTCCTATCACGGCCTATGAACTGTTGTCCTACACTGAATCGGCCGAGGTGGCTTGTTATGAACTCTCATCCTGTTCTGGGCCGGTCATGGAGGCCAATTATGGACTATGCCTTGTCTGTCATTGTCAAAGAGACATTTAGTGAACAGTCGGTCTATCCCTTTCCAGACAATGAGTTTAATCCTGAGCTGTCGGTGTGTTCAGTTTCAAACAATAAGCCTGAGAATGAGCCATCTGTCTGTTCCATTTCAAATTATAGGACTAATTGTGATTTGTCTGCCAGTTGAATTTTCCTCACAGAAATGTCTACCAGTCCAGTTTCAGTCGATGCACTTGCTTATGAACAATCTATCTGTACAGATGTAGTTGTAAGATCTGGCTTAAAACTGTCTGCTGATCTGGTTTCTGTTAACACCAAGTCTAGTTTTGAACCATCCATTTATCCAGTTGCAGTCACTGAAATGTCTACCAATCCAGCTTCAGTTAATATCATTAATGTATATGGTTATGAACTGTCAGTCTATCCAGAATCTACACAGAGATCTGTTCTCCTCAAGAGGCCTGGTGTTGAATTACCTGTCTGTTCTGATTCCATAAGCAGTTCGGAGTTAGTATTATCTTCCTGCCCAGTATCAGTCCGTGAATTGTTTGTCAGTTCAGTTTCAGTCAATGCTTTTGGTTATGAAGAGTTCATTCACCCTATCTCTGCCAACACACCCTGTTTTGAAATGTCTGCTTATGTTGTCTCAGTTAACAAACCTTCTGTCAGTCCAGAGTCAGTCAAGTCTAAGGTTGAACTGACTACCAGTGTGAGGCCAGTTTCTGTCTCTAAACTGTCTACTCCAGCCTCAGTCAATGCCCTTGATTGTGAACTATCTTCCAGTCCTACTCCAAACAATGTATTTAATCATGAACTGTCTGTGTTTCCAGTTACAGTCGAAGGACCCAATTATGGACAGTGTATCCATCCAGCATCAATCACTGAGCTGTCTGCCAATCCAGTACCATTCAATCCACCCAACTGTGAATTGTCTGTTGGTTTAAATTCTGCACTCAAATTGGATTCTGAATTATCTGTCTTTCCAGTCCATACTAATAAGCCTGAGTGTGAATTGTCAGCATGTGATCCTGATTTTGAATTGTTTTCATGTTCAGTGTCAATCAGTGAGTCTGTTTATGAAGTGCCTGCCCGCTCAGTTGTCACCGGTGAAACTATAGATTAACTATTTATATTCCCTGCCTCGATCCTTGAGACCGTAAATTCTATATCTCAGTTTTCCCTAGGCTCCAATCTCTGCTGTGGGTTCCTGATCCGTCGTGGTGCTCCTCTGACCCATCGTGGTGCTCTGCTGTTCTACCGTGGCACTCCCCTGATCTGTCGTGGTGCTCTCCTGATCCGTTGTGGTGCTCTCTGCCCAATCTGCTCCGCACTGGTGGGCTCCTGCTCTGTCTGCTACGCCGTGGAGGCCTTATGCCCTGTCTGTTCCGCACTGGTAGGCCCCTGCTCTGTCTGCTCCGGCGTGGAGGTCTTCTGCCCTGTCTGCTCCGCACTGGTGGGCTCCTGCTCTGTCTGCTCCACCATGGAGGTCGGCTGCCCCGCTCTGGTGGTATTCTGCTCCACCGTGGTGGTCTTCTGCTTCATCTGGTGGTCATCTGCTCCACCGTGGTGGTCTTCTGCTCAGGTCTGGTGGTCTTTTGCTCCGTCTGCTTCACCGTGGTGGTCTTCTGCTCTGGTTTGGTGGTCTTCTGCTCTTCCGTGGAGATCTTCTGCTCTGCCCTGGTGGGCTCCTGTACACATGGACCTGGCCCTCCGTCCCTCCCCCTGCTTCGCCTCCGCTCCACCACCCTCCTGGATGATATTAAGATAAGAGCGTCTGGAAGCCGCTCCTTGTGGGGGGGGGGGGGCTCTGTCACGAATCCGGTCCATGAACCTCCATTCACTCACCACCAGATGTCACCTGCTCACCGCATGGACTCTAGCATTACACTTAAATGTTGCACTTCACCATTGGACTACAGTTCCCATCATCCATTGCACTGACGACACACACAGCTTATTGCACTGATTACACAGCTGATCACACTATCACACATGCTTTATAAGCCTTGGACTTCCTCTCTGTCATCACCGAGTATTGTATGCACATATCACTACCCTAGCTGATAGCTACCTTATGGAGCCTTTTGTAGTTTTCATAGTCATAGTCTTGCCTTGCCTGTTTTGATTCTAGCCTGTGTATCTTGGTTTAACCCTTTGCCCTGCTGTTTCGGATTGTGTTTGCCCCTGCCTGGATTATTGCTTGTGTACCTGGATTATCTCTCTTTGCCTTTCCCTGTTGGATACTGTTCGCCGATCGAAGACCCACGCTTGTCTAAGGAATACTCTTTGTCTTGCCTCGTCTATGTCTGTTTGCTGTGTATCGACCAATGCTTGTTTATGACCACACCTTTTAGTAAAGCTTTGCAGATGGATCCGCACGCCTCACGCTTCTGTCATTCCGTTACACAGACGGAGTGGTGTCATTATTGGAGTTGGTTGATTTTACGACTCGCAAATGTCCAACAAAATAATCTCATCGTGTTCCTTTGATGTGTGAGAGTCTATGGTAATGTGGGCCTGTCCACTCAAGTTCTACAATCACAATGCTGAAAAATCACTTTCAGTATACGCTAACAACGTTTGGATTTGAAATCTAAATAATGGATAAATGTTGTGTTTGTGGTAAACAGCCGCGGATCAGGAGCGGACTACAAACGCGTCCTGTGTGAAAGCACAATGAGTCCGTGCTGCTTCTGCACAGCATACTAATGCGCACAGTCTGCATACGCACTGCAGACAGAGTATGTGTGAAACAGGCGTTCACTGCACGCGTCTGCGGCACGTTACGGCTGCAAAGAGATTTTGTTTCGTCCTCCACATGGTACCAACTTACACCAGAAGCGTTTCATAAGCAAAGTGTCAGGATTCACGAGACCACATGATTTGTTTTTCTTGATTTTATTATTTATTTTTATTTATTCGATTATCGATTCTCATACCCAGCAATACAATATTTGCTGATACATCAACAAATTATATGATATGATTACAATTCGATACAGGAGTATCGAAGTAAGCAGAGCGTCAGGGGTGTCAAACTCAGATCCTGGAGGGCTACAGCCATGCACAGTTTAGATTTAACCCTAATTAATCACACCTCATCCAACTAATCAAGTCATTTAGGCTTTTTTAAAACTACAAGGTAAGGTGCAGTGTTGAAACTAAGGAATTGAGGAATTGGCCCTCCAGAAATTGAGTTTGACACCCCTGTGTTCAGTAAATCAGAAAGTCCTGAATATAACTGTTCAAGGGCTGCAGAATCCTCTGCCAGCTGGCCGCTCCTGCTTCAGAATAAGTGGTGCTCGCGCTAATAATGCCAATCCCGTACGTGTTTTGGCTAAAGTAAATTTCTATTTTGGCAAATTCAAACAAAGTGATTATTTTTCATGAGTCCAACATCCAGCCTCTCAAGAAAACATGCAATCTAGCTGAGGCGTGATCAATAAGGATAACCGCCTTTGCAAAATAGAGAAAACACATTTAACATTTAAGTAAGCTTCTTAACCTTCTTCGTAAAACACACAAAATGACCAATAAAAAGTGTTGAGCTCCAAAAGCAGCCCATATTGAATCTATAAGTTATGTTTAATTGAAAATATTAATTTTCCTATACACATTATTGTCCCATAAAGCAAGGGGAAATAATTGTATCGTATTCTTCAGATGACTAAAATGGTTCACTGCATTAAAATGTGCTAACACACAACATCTGGGATTAAATGGGTAAGATTTTATAACATTTATTTATACTGATTTATACTGTATTCACAATGATATAGTTATGCTGGCTACCTACAAGGACAGCTAGGGTTGATTACGTTAGCTAACAACACAGTTGACAGTTGACTTCCAGTGACAACATTTTTACAGTTTATGGTAGGGATGCACGATATTATCGGTAATGATATCGGACTCGGCTGATATTGGCTTTAAATGTCAATATTGGCATAGGCCTGATATGAAAATGATGCCGATATGTCTTGCCGATAAGAGGAATGGGATAACTCACATGTGCTCAGAGTTTGCTGGTGATTAGATCACATCAGCAGTGTGGCTCATTCTTGAAGCAAAGTTTTTTCTTGATTAGATTAACTGTTTTGGATCGCTGAATTTAATCTGTGAATGCACCTACAGAGCAGACAGGACCGGACCCCACCAGGGCTGAACAGATGAGACCGGAGACCACCAGGGCTGAGCAGACGAGACAGGAGACCACCAGGGCGGAGCAGACGAGACATGAGCCCACCAGGGCAGAGTAGATGAGACAGGAGCCCACCAGGGTGGAGCAGACGAGGCCGGAGCCCAACGGGGCGGAACAGACAGGACTGGAGCCCACCAAGGCAGAGCAGACGAGACAGGAGCCCACCAGGGCGGAACAGATGGGACTGGAGACCATCAGGGCAGAGCAGACGAGACTGGGGCCCACCAGGGCGGAGCAGCAAATCTCCACAGCAGAGCTGAGACAGACAACACAGGCAGTGCATTCACGGTCTCAGGGACCATATCAGGGAACACAAAAAATCATCAATAGGCTCGCTGACTGAAACTGGACAGAATGACAGTTCATAAATAGTCTCTATGGCAGTGACAGAGTTAACATGACAGACATAGGATGCGTTGATCGTTTCTGGGCTCATGACAGGTGGGTTTAAGGGTTCAAAGGCGGGTTTCTGGGTTGTGACAGACGGGGCAACAAACTCAGTATTGGCCTCCTTGAGAGTAGTAACAGGACAGGGCGAGTGTTCAGAGATAGTCTTCTCGGCCGGTTCAGTGCAGAGCAAATGTTCAAAAGCGGCCTCCATAGCTGTGACAGAACTGAACAATCGATAAGTGGAAACCAATGACACCTCTGAAGGTTCTGCAGCAGCAGCCGCCACCTCTGGAGGTTCTACATTGGTAAACTCCGGACACAGGGAGAGTTCAGTAACGGTCTCTTTGACCGCAACAAGACAGGCTGAGAGGACAATGCTGGGCGCCACCACCATACCAGGAGCTGAAGTGAGCCACTTCAGGACGTTCTGGAGCATGTGCTACCTCCTCCGAAGAAGCTGCAGCGAGTGTCATCGCTTTGGAGAGCACAGCAGCGAGTGTCACTACCCCAAGAGGTTCTACAGCATCAGTCACCACCTCTGGAGACATCACAGTGGACATCGCCACCTCGGCAGTTCTGTGGTGGTGTACCCAGCCCAAATGCAACACAAAGCGATCCCCATCATGGAAGGCGCGTCGGACAGGGGAATTAGTGCAGAAGCAGGAGGGTTAAAGTAAGTGGGTTTGGGGATACCAGCTGCTCGTGCCGGCACCAGTGGTGCATCCTTAACACTGGAAACCAGACTGGGAAATCGAAGCACTGACCTTGAATATCTAGGTGTGATGGACAGGAGGACACAAGACTCTGGATGATCGGCTGTGACATAAGGTGGTTCTGGATGGTCAGCGGTGACGTGACGAGACTCTGGAAGGTCAGCAGAGACGTGAAGAGACTCTGGAAGATCAGCGGAGACGTGAAGAGACTCTGGAAGGTCAGCAGTGACTTGAAGAGACTCTGGAAGATCCGCTGAGATGTGAGGAGACTCTGGAAGGTCAGCGGTGGCATGAAGAGACTCCGGAAGGTCAGCGGAGACGTGAAGAGACTCTGGAAGGTCAGCGGAGGCATGAAGAGACTCTGGAAGGTCAGCGGAGACATGACTTGACTCATGAAGATTAACCGTGACTAGGCTTGAGTCTGGATGATTAGTTGTGACGTGGTGTGACTCTGGATGACCAGCTGAGACATGGTGTGACTCTGGATGACCAGCTGAGACGTGGTGTGACTCTGGATGACCAGCTGAGACGTGGTGGGACTCTGGATGACCAGCTGAGACGTGGTGTGACTCTGGATGACCAGCGGAGACGAGAAGAGATCTGCATAGACGTGACTTGACTTGTGACAATCAATGGTGAATTGACTGGATTCAAGATGATCAACTTTAACTTGACTTGGCTTTTTAGCATCAACTGTGACTTGACGTGGCTCTTTAACATCAACCGTGACTTGAATTGACTCATGACTGGCAGCAATGACAGGACGGGGAGTTGTTGTGGCCGCCATCTTGTGAATAGGCTCCGCTGTCGCCGCCATTTTGTGAGTGTGTTTCAGCGCAGCTGCTATCATACGAGTGAGTGCGGTATCGCGTTCCTCCGTGATACCCACCGTGAATGCTGAACAAACAGTCCACAGAACATAATCCAGAAAATTACTCAGTGACGAATGAGGACCCTTATGAATCACTTTAGATTTTAAAGGCTGGTTAAGGTCTTCACAAAAAAAGTCTATTAACATGCAGTCTGGTAATTCTGAGCCATTGGCCAGAACCAAATATTCTGCAATGTAACGCTCGAGTGATCGTGTCTGCTGCTTGTGAGGTAGTGAGGTGTGAGGTGTGAGGTGTGATGGCTGATGTTCATTGGAAAAGCCGCTGGATCCTTGTGTGGCCGAGTATTCTGTTACAGGGTGAACAAGACGTGAGACTTGCGGATCCATTCGCAAGCTTTATTCAAAGGCGTGGTTACAAAACAAGCAAGCTTCATTCAGTGGCAAACAGGAATAACACGGGCAAGACAAGAGTAATCCTAGGGCAAGCGTGGGTCGACGATCGGCGAACAATATCCAACAGGGCAAGACAAAGAGTAAATCCAGGAAACACGGGCAGGTATCAAAACACGGGAGAACAGGCAAGGCAAGACTACAACAATTTAGTGGGCTCTGTAGAGTAGCTATCGCTAGGACATACGCTATACAATACTCGGCAGAGGGGAAGAGGAAGTCCATGGTTTATGTAGGCTGTGTGATGTGTGATCAACTGCGTGATTAGTGTGATCAGCTGTGTGTAGTCAGTGCAATGGATTATGGGAAATCTTAGGTGACGTGCAACCGTTAGTGTGGTGCAGGAGTCCATGTGGTGAGCGAGTGACCTCTGGTGGTGAGTAACTGGGAGTGCATGGACAGGATTCGTGACAGTTATTAAGTTTATAACTCAATAAAGGGTTCACAGATGTTCACTATACAATAAGGTGCACTTTCACAGGATATTAACGTTTATAAATCATTGATAAATGGTTCATTACATTAAGGTTCACAGGTAATATTGGAATTTAAATTTCCAATATTAATATATCATCAAGTCTTGGTTGTGCTTTTATGATTTTTCCCCAAAATGAAAATCAAGATGATAATTTAATCTTGATAAACAAACTATATCAGTTTCTAATCATAGTTGTGGATGGGCATCATTAACTTTTGCAGAGAATCATGGGTAAGGTAAAGAGTAGATTCTGATAAGAAACATTGTAAGAAAAGTGACACGAGTCATGAGATATACATGAGAAAACCATAAATACAACATCCTTCAGTCTTGCTATAACAGTACATTTTTGCTGCATCATGAAATATATCAGGAATCTGGTTTTGAGTGAAATAAGTATTAATACATATATTTGAGTATATATGTACAAATTCACTGTATATATGTACAAATTCACTTATATATGTACAAATTCACTTATTTGAGTGAAATAAGTATTAATACATTGTTCCTGTGTGGCTCAGTGGTAGAGCATTGCGTCAACAGCGCAAAAGGTTGTGGGTTCGATTCCCAGGGAACACACATACTAATGAAAATGTATAACCTGAATGCAATTGTAAGTCGCTTTGGATAAAAGCGTCTGTTAAATGCATAAATGTAAATATTTGTTAAGCATTTATAACATCTCACTATTTGGCAGGTATTGCATCAAAATCACAGTTTTATTCATGCATTTATAACTGCACATCAATGATTTATAATGCATTTGTAAATTATGTATTAGTAATTTATGAACACCTTTATAAACCCTTTATAAAGGAAACCTTAATGTAAAGTGTTACCAAAAAACTATAAGCCTATCATACATTTTATGATTTACCTCATCAGCCATGAGGAAAAGGTTTTCTGCTGCAGCAAATCGGATCACGTCCTCAATGCACTGCCGGCTTTGCACTTGACCTGTCAGGTAAAGACAAACGATATTGCCAGATTAGTTTGATATTTTCTAGCTCAGTGATTGTTCATGATTGTCCCTGTGTTCACAACTGCAACAACAATTGTATGCAAATAAATCATATTAAAAAAAATAAAAATTAATCCTTAATAAATTCTACCACAGGGTTCTGTAGGTTTTATGAAGGTAAATTTAAGATTTAAAAAAGAAAACACTTTTTAAGACCAATTAATGAAATGTAAAAAAAAAAAAAAAATACATTAAAGGTAACACAATTACTGTATGTCTGTGATTAAAACAACAACAAATATGTCATTACGGTCAGGAAAAAAAACAACTAGAAAACTAGTTTTCATACACCATTGACAGGTATTTGTTTGTGCTTTTTAAGTTAAATTCCCAGGAAAACAAGACTTATTCTTATTTTGTATCTCAATAAATGTATCTTAAATTTAAGTTTAATTTCAAGTTATATCAAATTAACTTGTATTGCCAATACAAACTGGCCATTATAAAAGCTGTTAGATATGTCATCACACCTGTGGGGTTGCCAGGATTAATAATGCACAGAGCCCGAGCGCTGCAGTGCTTCTTGGCTTCCTGCAGGGCACGTTGTAACTCGCTGATGTCCAAACTCCAGCAGTTGTCTTCATCCAAATAATAACTGATTTGTACTGCACCCAACTCAGCCAGAGCAGCGGAGTACAGAGGATACTGAGGGATGGAAATCATCACTCCCGTACGAGACGTTCCTTCCCCTGACACCAGCAACTTAAGCATGGTCTGACACATAGACAAAGACAGATCTTTAAAAGTAATTCTGATATTTAATTTTCTAACACACTAACATTTAGCAAAAAAAAAAAATATATATATATACAGAGTGTATGAAGTATCCAGGCAGGCACTTAAATAAATAAATACAACTTTGCTTACATTTTATCCTAAAAGTGTACAAATGGTTACGTCCCGTGACTTAATTGTGTATGTTGGGATATGGTCATATGTTTTTCTCTCCTCCCTCTTTTTTTCTCCCTCTCGCTCTCTTTCTCTCTGCCAAGCAGTGCTCCAAATCGTCTGCAGCTGATTGCAATTAGCGGCAGCGTGGTATCCCTGTTAGACAGTTTGCAACAGATATAAAGGAGCAGAGAGACAGCTCGAGAGGAGTCCCTTATCCGCTATCCCGGAGAAATTGTTGTTTTATTTGCTCTTGAGCAATTTGTGAAATGTAAACCTAAAGTGTGGTTACAACGATGTTACTGTTGAAATTCTGTGTGAGTCTAGTTCTGTTAAACCGTGTAGGGAGATGGGCGTCAATTTATTTGGGTTTATCCCCTTCTAAACTTTTCACCAGTTTTTTCTTTAGTCAGGGAGAGAGGTAAGATTATTGTCTTTTATTTTGTTTTCTTTTGCCAGGGAAGTTATTTTGTTATAACCTTTAGAAAGACTGTTTTGTTTGTTATTTTGGCGTTTGCTCTCTCCTGATAACTTGGTTATTTAAGTTGATTAACTGCCCTGATATTGTATATTTTCAATATATATTATTTTGGTTTATGTTAAGCCCTTATAAAAACACGTAAGTATATTTCCGGTATTTTGTATTCTTTTGGATCATGGTGTTAAATAGAGGGTTTTGTGTGAACCTTTATTGGACGTGTCAATGGTGAAAGTGATGAGAGCTGGGATAGAGGAAAAGGAGATTTCTCAACGTTCACTTATTTATTTAATCACATCTTTTAACTTTGTTACTTCTGCTCTGTAACCCCTAGGCCCTGTCCCAAATGGCACCCTTAAACCTCGCGGTCTTCCTCTGAGTCCACTCTTTCATGACATAATGCCGCTTTGACTGTCGGGTAGAAGTCTACTGCGGAGCTCGCCCCAGTGCAGACTTGGCAGAAGTGTGGATCGAGGGCGCATAACGGCCGCAAAAGGTGCGTTCGCGAGCACCCTTCTGAATGCTAAAATGAGGAATGGGACACCCTAAGGTATCGTGGACTTAACGGACATGCGCACACGGCAGCCACTGTAAGTCCGTAAAACCGCAAGTGCACATTAAATGTTCCATTTGGGACAGGGCCTAAAGAGGAGATCGTAACAACATGTTAGAAAGGAAACTTTTGCACACACACACACACGTTTTCATAAAGCCATCTGTACACCAGTATCTATGCAAAGTTAATTTTGCAATTAGCCTTATTCTGCTCCCATGTACTGTATCCTTCAAGAAATAACCATGCAGAGCTGACAATATCTTTTTAAATACCCATGACCTAATTTGCATATTGTACTCATTATCTGTGCATTTATGGTTTTGCTCCTGATGTGAATGTATTATTTTAAAAATGTCCATTCTATGTTTATTACTGTCATCTTTGGGCATTGAATAATAATAGACACATAATATAAAAATTTATTTGCCAGAAAAATGCACAGTGTCTGCACACACCTGACCTAAACTTGTGTACACTTTTTTTTTTAGTAGTCTGAATTAAAATGCTCTCCACATGAATTTTTAATTTTTTGTCAGTCTGAGGAATGAATTTTGAAGGAAAATTCCTTTTTTTACTTCGGTTCAAACCGAGAATTTTTTGGGGGATGAAGGGAACGAAGAAAACATATATTAAGCACCACAAATATATATATAGCCGCATGTGCTGTGTCTGACATTGCGCAGTATCAGCTTTCAGGAATTGTGGGAATACATGCATCCAATGGGAAAGCTATTGCTTCTAGCATATTTCATGTATTCCAATCAGAACGTGGATATTATGTGCCACCTCTGCTATCCGCCATCTTGCCCGACATCTATGGCTGGTCTCCATAGAAATCCATGTTAAAATGGGGTAAAAATCGACTGAATCTAAACTTTTTCAATATAACTAAATATAAAAATGTGTGCAGGGTTAAGCTGTGCTGTCGTTGGCTACCACAGTGATGGCAATAAGCTAAGGAATTCCTTTAAAGTGGACATGTTATGCAAAAATAACTTTTATAAGGTTTTTGAACACAGTTATGTGGCTGCGGTGTGTGAAAACAACCAGCCTATTGTCAAAGTTTGTCTCCCTCTTTCTTGTGTTTCCTTACCCTTGTATGGTCCTTCCTATTCTCCATCATTAGTTGATTAGTCTCTGTCTGTGTCCTGATTATGTTCCAGGTGTTTCCAGTTATGTCTCATAAGTCATGTGTCAGAGTCTGTCTCCCTCTGCCTTGTGTTTCCACACCCTTATATGGTCCTTCCTGTTCGTTATGAGTTCATTAATCCCCGTCTGTGTTTGATTACTCCTCACCTGTTGCCATTTCCCCTGTTTACGTTCTGTGTTCATAACCCCTGAGTTTCCCCTGAGTCTTTGTCCGTTCACTCGTCGATGTAGTTGTGTATCCTCTCGTCGATGTAGTTGTGTATCCTGTGTTCCTCAATTAAAATACCCTTATTCCTCTTACCTCTCGTCTCCCGTGTCCTTCCCGCTACACGACCATGACAGATGAACGGACCTAACAAGATGGAGGAGCTACCCGAGCGCCCACGAGAGTCAGTGCTTCCAGAGCGCCCCCAAGAGTTGGTCCCATCCAGCTCACCTTTGCCCCCGCTGGTCCTGTCCAGCTCACCTTTGCCTCCGCTGGTCCTGTCCAGCTCACCTTGGCCTCCGTTGGTCCCGTCCAGCTCACCTTGGCCTCCGCAGGTGGAGGGGGGGCTACCCACCATGGCCCACGGCGGCCCAGGACTCGCCATGGGTCACAGCCTACCCACCATGGCCCACGGAGTCCCCTGATCCGTCATGGCCGCCTGATCCGCCATGGCCACCTGAGTCGCCTGATCCGCCATGGCCGCCTGATCCGCCATGGCCACCTGAGTCGCCTGATCCACCATGGCCGCCCGTGTCCCCACTGCCGGCTCCGCCGTGGGTCCCGGAACGGGCACCGCCCTGGAGGCCACCTGTCCAGGTTCTAGGTCCCTTGAGGCCTCCAGAGCGCCCCCCCCCCTTCCCATTGGATTTTATATGGCGCGGGACGCGCCTGTTGGGAGGGGGGGGGTATTGTCAAGTCTCTCTCCCTCTGCCTTGTGTTTCCACACCCTTATATGGTCCTTCCTGTTCGTTATGAGTTCATTAATCCCCGTCTGTGTTTGATTACTCCTCACCTGTTGCCGTTTCCCCTGTTTACGTTCTGTGTTCATAAGCCCTGAGTTTCCCCTGAGTCTTTGTCCGTTCACTTGTCGATGTAGTTGTGTATCCTGTGTTCCTCAATTAAAATACCCTTATTCCTCTTACCTCTCGTCTCCCGTGTCCTTCCCGCTACATGACCGTGACATCATGTTTACTTCCCCTCAATTCTAAAATTGATTCCATGTCCCTTTCTATATCTATTCCATTGGTTCAAAACTTTAAGTACTTGGGGATAGATATTTGTCTTTCCCTGCAGGAAATCGTCTCAAAAAACTATAATAATATTCTAGCCAAAGTATCTTCAGATTTGGAAAATTGGTCTCATCTTCCTACTTCTTTTCAGGCTCGTATATCAGTGATTAAAATGAATGTTCTCCCACTAATTCATTTATTTTCTTCCATGATTCCTCTTGCTCCAGTTGGCTACTGGAACAAACTAGATGCATGTGTTTCACATTATATATGGGATGGGAAACGTCCTCGTATTAAACTGACTACCTTACAACAATGTAGATTACACAGAAGTCTTTCTTTCCCTACTTTTAGACTGTATGCTCAAGCCTTTTCCCTCTGCCCTTTATCAGTTTGTATAGACCCTGACACTTCTGTGTCTTGGAGAGCAATTGAGGAATCTATTATTTATCCATATAACTTAAAGCATCTTGTTTTTTCGGAGGTTCCGCTTAGGCAGTGTAAATCTCAGTTTGGTCCCATTTTAACCCACCTCCTCTCCACATGGAGGGATGTTGAAAGACGTTCACAACTAGTTACAATATGGAATAGGCATTTGCTTATGTTCCACAATAATAATCTTTTGTCAGGCAGTACTCCAATTCATTGTCCACAATGGACTCAAAATAAAGTAAACACTCTGGGAGATATCTATGATGATACTAATAATTATAATAATAATTCCATACATTTATATAGCGCTTTTCTGGGTACTCAAAGCACTTTACATGGAAGGAGGGAATCTCCTCGTCCACCACCAATGTGCAACATCCACCTGGATGATGTGATGGCAGCCATATTGTGCCAGCAGGCCCACCACACACCAGCTTATTGGTGGAGAGGAGACAGAGTGATGAAGCCAATCAGTGTATGGGGATGGTCAGAGGCCAATAGGCAAATTTGGCCAGGATGCCGGGATTACATCCCCACTATTTTTCGAAGAACATACTGGGATTTTTAATGACCACAGAGAGTCAGGCCCTCGGTTTAACGTCTCATCCAAAAGACGGTGCTTTTTTGACAGAATAGCGTCCCTATCACTATTAGTGATAGTGGGTGAGCACTCCCTGCTGGCCTAACTAACACCTCTTCCAGCAGCAACCTAGTTTTCTCAGGAGGTCTCCAATCCAGGAACTGACCAGGCTCAACTCTGCTTAGCTTCAGTGGGCAACCAGTCTTGGGCTGCAGGGTGATATGGCTGCTGGCACAATAGGGATAGTGGTTTAAAATCCTTCCAGAATCGCAAAACTCAATATAACCTGCCAGTCACCTCCTTTTTATGTATTTGCGCATTAGATCTGCCCTATGGGAAATCTTAACTGACTGTTCACCCTTTGCGCAAACTAATCCTTCCTTCGGAGCAATCTCCCTCCTCTGCTTCAGTCATCTATCTCTTTCTTCTTGAGCATTCATAGAAACCTTTATCTATTTCAACTGTTTGGGCTAAGGATCTTAATGAGGATGTGCATGTTTTATTTTCCGATCAGGTATGGGGTATGTTTAAATTGTCTTATACAAAACAAATGAATTACCAAATGATTCATTGGAAATTGCTGCATAAGGTTTACTTGACTCAAATTAAATGTTCTTATATGAATCTTTCGTCTTCTCCTAAGTGTAATCTCTGTTCCCAAGAAGTTTTAGGCAAGTTTTTGCATTTTTGGGGGGAGTGCCCCTCTCTCTCACCTTTTTGGACTCAGCTCCCACAGGACCTATCGTATTTGTTGTGTACTGAGATATGTTTGACTCCGCGCAATTTTTTCATGAATTACTTTTGGGACTTCACCTTATATGTCCAAAATAGATGTTTACTGTTAGCTGCTCTCACAGCAGCAAAACAACTGCAAGTCAACCGTTGCAATCCTCCTCACACAATGGACAGACGAACCTTGACTGTGTATGTTTTGGACATTATCTTGATGGAACTCTCAACTTTTCGTATACATGGATTTAATGTGAAAACTGTAAATTCATGACATTTAGCTTTTAATGTTGTGTCATCTTTTCTAAAATCTTAGTAAAATTTATTTTATTGTTATTTATTTATCTAATAATATTAATTAATGTATTTGTTTTATTATTATTATTATTATATATGAAGTCGACCAGGGGGTGGGATGAGTTAGGGTGGGTTCTAAATTTGTACAGCTGCTTTTTGTTTTGTATTACTGTTCCCAGAATAAAATTAAATAAACAGTTGTTAACAAAGCAAAAGGATGCCACCATAGTACACCTCTACAAACGTAAAGGAAACAGACAGATGTGCGATAATCACAGAGGAATCTCACTTCTCTGCATTGCAGGTGAAATCGACACCGTACGTCGTGAGGTGCTCTGTAAGATCATGAGTAAGTTTGGTTGCCCAGAAAGATTAATCTTTATAGAAAGACAATTCCATGAAGGCATGCAGGCTTGTGTGCTTGATGATGGAGATCTATCTGCTCCTTTCCCAGTTACAGTGGGGCAAATACGTATTTGATACACTGCCGATTTTTCAAGGTTTCCCACTTACAAAGAATGGAGAGATCTGTCATTTTCATCATAGGTACACATCAACTGTGAGAGACAGAATCTATAAAAAAATCCAGAATATCACATTGTAGGATTTTTAAATAATTATTTTCCATTTTATTGCATGAAATAAGTATTTGATACAATAGAAAAATAGAACTTAATATTTGGTACAGAAAACTTTGTTTACAATTACAGAGGTCAGACGTTTCCTGTAGTTCTTGACCAGGTGCGCACACAATGCAGCAGGGATTTTGGCCCACTCCTTCATACAGGTCTTCTCCAGATCTTTCAGATTTTGGGGCTGTCGCTGGGCAACACAGAGTTTCAGCTCCCTCCATAGATTTTCTTTTGGGTTCAGGTCTGGAGACTGGCTAGGCCACTTCAGGACCTTGAAATGCTTCTTACAGGGCCACTCCTTAGTTGCCCTTGCTGTGTGTTTGGGTTCATTGTCATGCTGGAAGACCCAGCCACGACCCATCTTCAATGCTCTTACTGAGGGAAGGAGGTTGTTGGCCAAAGTCTCGCGATACATGGCCCCATTCATCCTCCCCTCAATATGGTGCAGTCGTCCTGTCCCCTTTGCTGAAAAGCATCCCCAAAGCATGATGTTTCCACCCCCATGCTTCATGGTTGGGATGGTGTTCTTGGGATTGTACTCATCCTTCTACTTCCTCCAAACACGGCGACTGGAGTTTATACCAAAAAGTTCTATTTTGGTCTCATCTGACCACATGACCTTCTCCCATGCCTCCTCTGGATCATCCAGATGGTCTTTGGCAAACTTCAGACGGGCCTGGACATGTGCTGGCTTGAGCAGGGGAACCTTGCGTGTGATGCATGATTTTAATCCATGACGGTGTCGTATGTTACTAATGGTAACCATTGAGACTGTGGTCCCAGCTCTCTCCAGGTCATTGACCAGGTCCTCCCGTGTAGTTCTAGGCTGATCCCTCACCTTTCTCAGGATGATTGATACTTCACGAGGCAAAATCTTGCATGGAGCTCCAGTCCGAGGGAGATTGACAGTCATCTTGAATATCTTCCATTTTCCAATAATTGCGCCAACAGTTGTTGCCTTCTCACCAAGCTGTTTGCCTATTGTCCTGTAGCCTATCCCAGCCTTGTGTAGGTTTAAAATTGTGTCCCTAGTGTCCTTAGACAGCTATTTGGTCTTGCCCATAGTGGAGAGGTTGGAGTCTGATCTATTAAGTGTGTAAACAGGTGACTTTTATACAGGTAGCTAGTTCAAACAGGTGCAATTAATACAGGTAATGAGTTGAGGATAGGAGCGCTTCTTAAAGACAAACTAACAGGTCTGTGAGAGCCAGAATTATTGCTGGTTGGTAGGTGATAAAATACTTATTTCATGCAATAAAACGGAAGTTAATTATTTAAAAATCATACAATGTGATTGTCCGGATTTTTTATCCACTTTCTCTCACAGTTGAGGTGTACCTACGATGAAAATTACAGATCTCGCCATTCTTTGTAAGTGGGAAAACTTGAAAAATCGGCAGTGTATCAAATACTTATTTGCCCCACTGTACGTATGGAGTGAAGCAAGGCTGTGTGCTTGCCCCCAAACTGTTCAGCATGATGTTTTCTCCAAGGCTGTTAGATACCTTTCTGGACACTGACCCTGGGTATTGACATCAAGTTCAGGACAGATGGCAAGCCGTTCAATCTGCAATTCTTCAGGCCAAGACAAAGGTCCATGAAGTCAGGTTACATGACTTTTTGTTTGCTGATGCCTGTGCCCTGAATGCAGTAAATGCTCAAGATATGCAAGATAGCCTGGAACTGTTCTCCACAGCATGTAATAACTTTGGCTTGACTATCGACACAAAGAAGACTGCGGTGATGTATCAGCCTGCCCCAGGAAAGCCATACCAAGAGCCTGCTGTGACTGTGAACAACCAGACACTGATAGCTGTGGACAGGTTTACCAATCTAGGGAGCACCATCTCATGATGTGTGCACATCAACGAAGAAACAGATGTCAGAATAGCCAAGGCCAGCTTTGCCTTCGGCAGACTTAGCTCATCAGTGTGGGAGCGTAAAGGGATCAGCTTCACCACCAAACTGAAGGCCTACAGAGCAGTAGTCCTGTCTGCCCTCTTCTATGCCTCTGAAACTTGGACAGTATACCAGCAACTTGCAAATAAGCTGAATCGTTTCCATATTTGCTGTCTGCGCAAACTGTGGAGTTTAGCAGTGGTGGTCTGACACTCCACACTGCTCCATACTCGTGATGTCACAGACACAGCTCAGGCCTAGCAGCTTGGCAGACCCAGGGAGAAAACCGGTAGCCCAGGCTACAGCACAGGACAGGACAGGACAAGATGAGACTAGGGACTGACAAGAAACTTAATACACTAACAACTTGGCAGGGAATGATCCATAGCACAAAGAATTGGGAAATGAGCTAGCAAACAATGACGTACGCACAACAGGTTAGAATAACGAACTGACAAAACAAGAGGGAAATTGAGAACAATATGAAGGAGAGGAGAACACGAGGAACAGGTGAGAACACTCAGACAAACAAGGAGAGATCGAGAGGGACAGTTGACGACACTCAGACAAATGAGATCAGAGACATGAAGGGTAGGTGACAACACTCAGACAAACGAGGACTCTGCAAGGACTAAACTAGGGGGCGTGGTAAAAGGAAACAAGGAGGCAGGACAGGACGAGGACATGGCAGACACAAACAAAGACAAAGCCATGTGCTTCAGGTCATTGACCAGGTCCTCCCGTGTAGTTCTAGGCTGATCCCTCACCTTTCTCAGGATCATTGATACTCCACAAGGCAAAATCTTGCATGGAGCTCCAGTCCGAGGGAGATTGACAGTCATCTTGAATTTCTTCCATTTTCCAATAATTGCGCCAACAGTTGTTGCCTTCTCACCAAGCTGTTTGCCTATTGTCCTGTAGCCTATCCCAGCCTTGTGTAGGTCTAAAATTTTGTCCCTAGTGTCCTTAGACAGCTATTTGGTCTTGCCCATAGTGGAGAGGTTGGAGTCTGATCTATTGAGTGTGTAAACAGGTGACTTTTATACAGGTAGCTAGTTCAAACGGGCGCAATTAATACAGGTAATGAGTGGAGGATAGGAGGGCTTCTTAAAGACAAACTAACAGGTCTGTGAGAGCCAGAATTCTTGCTGGTTGGTAGGTGATACAATACTTATTTCATGCAATAAAACGGAAGTTAATTATTTAAAAATCATACAATGTGGTTGTCTGGATTTTTTCTCCACTTTCTCTCACAGTTGAGGTGTACCTACGATGAAAATTACAGATCTCTCCATTCTATGTAAGTGGGAAAACTTGAAAAATCGGCAGTGTATCAAATACTTATTTGCCCCACTGTACGTATGGAGTGAAGCAAGGCTGTGTGCATGCCCCCAAACTGTTCAGCATGATGTTTTCTGAAAGGCTGTTAGATACCTTTCTGGATACTGACCCTGGCTATTGACATCAAGTTCAGGACAGATGGCAAGAGGGAAATTGAGAACAATATGAAGGAGAAGAGAACACGAGGAACAGGTGAGAACACTCAGACAAACAAGGAGAGATCGAGAGGGACAGTTGACGACACTCAGACAAATGAGATCAGAGACATGAAGGGTAGGTGACAACACTCAGACAAACGAGGACTCTACAAGGACTAAACTAGGGGGCGTGGTAAAAGGAAACAAGGAGGCAGGACAGGACGAGGACATGGCAGACACAAACAAAGACAAAGCCATGTGCTCCAACACAACACAGACAAGGAAACACAGAACAGGGAAAGAACAGACAGGGCTATCAGGGGAGATCCCTGACACTTCCGGGCCAGGATTGGCCTTATTAGCCATTTGCAAACTGATATTTCCCATCCCTAGATGACTTTGATTAAGTTGGTCATCTTCTTACTATAAGGACAAACAGAGACCCTTGCTGTCTATGGAGGGTCAGAGAGATCTCAGATTTCATCAAAAATATCGTAATTTGTGTTCCAAAGAACGAAGGTCTTACTTACTTTTCATTTGAAGATGGATGAAGGTCTTTACTTTATCTACAGGTCATTACATCTAGAATTTTGAAGTAAAATAAAGTAGTGCAGTAAAAAATAAATAAATAAATTGTGCATGTGTCAATTACCTGTGTCTGTGCCAAGTCCCTCTAGACAGGAATGTTACCACATCTTTGCTGAGAACTATAATACAGCTTTTCAACAGCAGAGCTATTTTACTGATAAAGTCAGAGGGTAGTGCTAACAAGTTTTTAGTGTCCTGAGCAAGGGTGTCAAAATTTGCTCTGGTAGGGCCAGAGTCCTACAAAATTTAGCTCAACCCATTGATTAAACCAACCCATCTGAACCTCATAATCAAAGTTTTCAGAATTGAAAACTACAGGTTGGAATGTTGGACTCTACAAGACTGTGAAGATGAGACTAGAGTCTGGATGGGTGATTTCTGTGGATATCTATTTTGAATAAAAATTCACATGAACACTTTTTTAAAATGAATGTTACATTTTGGTCTGTTTGTCGTATCTGCTTACCACAATTGCATCACTGGCTCCTGTGGATAAGTAAATGTTGTCAGGGTCAGATGTGATTCCTCCATCTCGCCATTCAATGTAGCGTGCGACGTCTTGCCGAATCAGTTCAATTCCCTGACTAGTACTGTAAGCACCTGAAAGATCCAGAAAGCCAAAAAATTATTCATTTGGAAAAACATTATCAAATATAAATATACAGTGGTGGCCAAAACGATTAGAATACTAGTATTTTCACCAGCTAAAACACGTCTCCAATATACTTCAAGAAACCTACCTGCAAAGCTACAGTACTGTTAAACGTTTTAGGCTATTATGTAAAAATGCTGTAAAATGAGGATGCTGTCAAAAATAATATCACAAGGTGAAATAAACATCAATGATGCTTTGCCACAAGCAGGAGCAGCGAGAGCAACTACGGATGCGATATTCTTGGTAACCATTGGTGGCAGCGTGGTCAGAGTAATGGTATCATTGGGAATTCCTCTGCATCTTCAGCAGGTACCTCAAGGTCATGAGCGTTTCGCCCCTTAACCTGTACGCTTCACCTGAGCGCAGTGATGGGAATAACGGCGTTATAAATAAACGGCGTTACTAACGGCATTACTTTTTCAGTAACGAGTAATCAAACTAATTACTGTTTCCCCCATTACAACGCCGTTACGTTACTGAAAATTAAATCCTTAATTTTAAATAAAAATTAATAAAATTAATTTAATAAAAATTAAATCTTTTCTCTTAGACATAGGTTTTTTTCTCCGGTGTGTGTGTGTTCGGGGGTGGGGCCGGACATATAACCGCTGATGATTGGTGTGTCTGTGAACGTGGTGTGTCTGAGAACGTGATGATTGGCTTACGTAGAGTCCATTTCTATCGTTTGCCAACTAGAGGCAGATAGTAGTGTAGTGCGGGTGTTCACACACAAGCACATGCATAGTTGCACACACCAACGACCAGTCCAGGAGTCAGCGCTAGAGCAAGTCCAACGATTTCAAAGATAGCTTTTGCAAACTGGAAGTATAAGCACTAGGCTACTTTTCACTCGTTGAGATGAAAGACAATAATGTTTATGTAACGTGAAACTTATGCCCAGGAAGAAATTGTCTCTCTGCGCTGGTGGCAAGTAATTCTAATCTAATTAAGCACCTCACATCGTCACATGCCGCCACAAAAATAGTGGCCAAGAACGCAGGTGATAACGTGAGCTCCGCTACCAAAGGAGGAGACGGAGCCACGACATCAAAGCAACTAAAACTAGATTGGTACATTGTTCAGTATTATATTGAGAGCACTTCTTGTTAAACTGTTTACTTTTGTGAGGAAGAAAATACTTCAAGTAAGCTACAGTATGTCTACCAGTTGTGAAGTTGTGTGACAGTTTCATCATTTTTATTTGCACTACAAAGAGTGTATGTATATTTATTATTAGTATTTATTTATTTTTGGTATATTTCTTAGGAAGCATAATTTATATTTAGACTTATTTGTGGTCTGTGCAATAAATATTAAAAGTTCTAAACCATATATGTGTTTTATTGTTCCACTATAGTAATGATAACTTTTACAAAAATATATTGAATTTGTCCCACAGCAACATTAAAATAGTGTAGATTAGCGTACAATGTTTTATAATTTATTCTATTTACTGTCCATTTCATTAATTTAACATTTAATATTGGGAGCGTCCAAGTTATTTGACATATTTGAATTTATTTTTTTAAAGTAACGCAATAGTTACTTTCCCTGGTAATTAGTTAATTTTATAATGATGTAACTCAATTACTAACTCAATTACCATTTATGAGAAGTAACTAGTAACTATAATTAATTACATTTTTAAAGTAACGTTCCCAACACTGTCTGAGTGAGGCAGCGAAGACAAGATCAGCATTCACCTACAACAAACTCGTATCGACCACAACCACCTTGAGATAGACTTGGTTTCTGCTGCTATCTCCCCGGTGGCTTTCCTCAGTCTTTAAGGTTCCAACCCAATCTTCTGTAGGAAGTAGTGCACAGATGTAGCTGCGAAGACACGGCAGCCAACTTCGATAGGAAGCAAAGCTGCATTTCATCCTTTAATAGAAGTTTTGTCGATCAGATCTTGATACTTAGCCTTCTTTATCATGAGAGATGACTAGCCTGTCCTCCCAGGTCACAGTCAACTCGACTACTATGATGGTTTTTGTACTCCTGGACAGAAGAACCATATCTGTATCACGGTGCACACACAAGAGAGGAACGGGGAACACGTAGACGAGGATATAACTCAAATGACAGTCTTTAATGACTCCAAATAAGGCAGGGCAAGACAAGGAAAGGCTGACACAGACTGGAACACTGAGGAGTAACGGAGTATACCAGACCAAATCAAACTGAACAGACAGGACTATAAAAACACAGGATAATCATAGATAGATGTAAGATGCGAAGAAGATGTAAGCAAAGTCTTCAGGAGACAGAAGATAAGGAAAGCCAAAGGCCCAGACGGTGTCTCTCCAGCCTGCCTCAAAGCCTGTGCTGTTCAGCTATCATCCATCTTCACATTAATCTTCAATAGATCACTGGAGCTGTGTGAAGTCCCCTCCTGCTTCAAACGCTCCACCATCATCCCTGTACCCAAGAAACCAAAAATCACAGGACTTAATGACTACAGACCTGTTGCTTTAACGTCTGTGGTGATGAAGTCATTTGAGAGGCTCGTGTTGGCTCACCTGAAGGACATTACTGGACCCTTCCTGGACCCTTCCTGCCCCCTGCAGTTTGCTTACCGAGCAAACAGGTCTGTGGGTTCAATTCCCATGGAACACATTTACTGACAAAAGAATGTATAGTCTGAATGCACTGAAAGTTGCTTTGGATAAAAGCGTCTGCTAAATTTAAATGTAATCTCAGGAATGAACATTTCCAGGCTGTGAGGCTGTGTGTTCAACAACATATTATTTTTCATCTGGGGAAATGTCTTTCTGAAAAAAAAAAAAAGACAAAAACACTCTATTAAAACAGTTGTGAAAGTCGTGAGTTACTGAATATTTTGTTATTAGGACATTTATTCAGTGCGTACATTGTAAATACTGTCTATCCATTGTCCATTGTCCATTCTGTCTATCCATTTCGATGCTTTTCTAAGGTGTGGGAGTTAACTTTTTAAATCACTCCATTAATCCTTCCAGTATTATCACTATGTCAGATATTATTGTAGACCATCACCAATTTACTTTATTGCTGAAGACCCTTCACACTAAATGTAAATATTACCTAGATTGTCCTGCAAGTAAGATTTTGAATAGAAGCTATGAATTCCTACTGAGCTACGTGAGCATTAAACATTTTTTATGTTCTCTATGTTCTATTGGGAATACAATATTGGCTCATGTGATTTGAAAGTCTTTTGGTATTCATTTTATTCAAATTTAAAAAATGCCCCATTTCAAGTACCGAGACTTCCTCCACCACACGCTTGGAGAATGCGGCGAGCTCTACTTTTGGCATCTTCTGGAAATTTGCTGTCTTCAAGAAGATTTGGATAAGAGCACAATGCCAAGACTGGCAAATAAATAGAGCATATTAGCATATGTACAGTATGTACAAAAACTACTGCTCAGGATACAACATGATATGCACAATATCTCACAAACACACCTGTCTGAAGAAGGTGATGGGTTTCTGGCCCATAGCATGGCAGTCGCCGATGTTGATTTTAATGACCTCCGTGAATGGTTTTTGCATTCCTTACATTGATAGAGCAGTTAATGAGAAAATAGAAAAGGTAGGAAAGCAAAGATAATTAAAGAGACAAAGAAACAGGAAAAAGGACAGAATATGTATAACTGTGATTCTTAAATAATTTGATAATTTTCATCCAAAATATTCCTTAAAAAAGTTCATTATTATATATTGTTTCACCAATTTCTGTAAAAGTAAATTAGATAAATTTAGCTTAAAATAAGGGTTGCAAAAATGAATATGCCCTTGATTAGATTTAACGAACGCATAATATTGTAGTATTGTAGTGTCCTCTATAATTTTAAGTGCAAGTGCATCTCAATAAATTAGAATGTCGAGGAAAAGTTTATTTCAGTAATTCAACTCAAAATAATTGAGATGATTTTGGCTCACATTTAACAAAAAAACACCAATTGTGTTTGAGCTGTCTACAGTCAGTTGGATTCCTACATTAGTATGTCCAATGTCCTGGACACTTTCCAGTCGGGTTTTAGATCACTACACAGCACTGAAACTGCATTGCTGAAAGTCAGTAATGACCTTCTGCAAATTCTTGACACTGGTTCTGATGCGGTACTTGTTTTGTTGGATCTTAGTGTGGCTTTTGACACAATTGATCATAGTATTTTGTTACAGCGACTGGAAAAGTGGGTGGGTATTCAGGGTACCGCTCCGCAGTGGTTGGCCTCGTATCTTAAAGATAGAACCTTCTCAGTGAGTATGGGAACTTTTCTTCTTCATCGGCTCCTTTGTTATGTGGGCGTGCCCCAAGGTTCCATCTTAGGCCCTCTTCTCTTTTCACTATACATGCTTCCTTTGGGAGCCATTTTTATTAAATATAAGATCTCCACTGCTATGCTGACGATACACAGTTTTATCTTCCAGCAAAAACTGACGGCAGTGGCTCTTTGGATGTGCTTGATGACTGTTTTGAGGAGATAAAAGGTTGGATGGCTGAGATATTTTCTACAATTAAACGAAAGCAAAAAGTGAAATTTAGATTTTAGGCCACTCTAGAAATTCATCCGATTTTATTTTAGGGTCCCTTTCCGCTAGTGTTCAACCCTATGTAAGAAATTGGGTTTACATTTGATTTGTCTCTCAAATTCGATAAACAAATTAGTACAGTGGTAAAGGGCAGCTTTTTCCATCTTAGATCCATTGCTATGTTGAAACTGTTGTTGCCTCATAAAGACTTGTAGACTGTAATAATACATGCTTTCATAACATCTCGCTTGGACTACTGTAATTCCCTTTATTGGGGACTGCCTCAATCGGCGATTTCTCGCTTACAAATTGTCCAGAATGCTGCAGCGAGGCTTCTCACTGGAACAAGAAAGAAGGATCATATTTCTCCAATCCTAGCATCTTTACATTGGCTTCCTGTAAAGTTTAGAATTGATTTTAAAATAGCTGTTTATGTTTACAAGGCGTTAGCCGGGCTTGCACCAAAAATATCAGTGACCTTCTGATTGCTTACTCTCCTCAAAGAGCTCTTAGGTCCAGTAATCAGTTTCTTTTTAACAGTCACACGTTATCGCTGCAAAACCAAGGGTGGCCGGGCTTTTTCAGCTGCAGCCCCGAAACTTTGGAATAGTCTGCCTGTATATGTGAGACTCGCTCCTTCACTAGCTAGTTTTAAGTCTACTCTTAAATCTTATTTGTTCTCCTGGCTTTTGAATAATTCCCGCTTAAGGCTCTGTTGCCAACTTGGCTTTGATTTATTTATTTATTTTTTTCTTATAAACTGTTTTTGTTGTATTGTATTTGTTGTACAGCACTTTGGTGCAACTCTGTTGTTTTTAAACGTGCTGTAGAAATAAACTTTGACTTGACTTGACTTCTGAAAAGTATGTTAATTTATTGTATATGTACTCAATAATTGGTAGGGGCTCCTTTTGCTTTAATTACTGCCTCAACATGGAGGTGATCAGTTTGTGGCACTGCTGAGGAGGTATGGAAGCCCAGGTTACTTTGACAGTGGCCTTCAGCTCATCTGCATTTTTTGGTCTCTTGTTTCTTATTTTATTTATGTACATTTTATTTATGTATTTAAAAAAAATGCAGATAGAGACATTTTACTTCTGAAACAAGAGGAAAATAACACACAACTGTCGCCAGGACACAGTAGACTAAATATCAAGATCAACTGCATTACCATCATCATACCACCATAGTACAGCATGATTGTGATGAGATATACAGTACATCAGGTAGGCAGCTCACCAGGTTTTAAGACACAGCCATCATCACAACAGTGTGTTCTTTAGCTCAACTCTGTCTTTTTTCTGAGTTATGAAGATTTGGTAGCCACTGTTGTTATGATGTATGATAGGGATTGGTACATTTAGGTGACACTGAGATGAACGTTAATGATGAGTTACATATGTCAAAATGTGCTATAAACAACAGAGCTCATACAAATACTATATTCCACAATGCAATGCACTCAGCCTTGCATTTCCAGTGCGAAAAATGAACTAGAAGTAGTATTTCTTTCTTGACTTATTTTCTGTCTGAAACAACAGCCACATTGCTACCTCTGCCAGTCAGTCGGCGACTTCACACACAGACTTTTTAGGTAACACAATAATATCTAATAATCTTCAAACAAATGCAATTATATTTAGTGAATACAAGTCTTATATTTTCAATAGACAAATGCATATATTTCTTTCAAAACTCCTTTAGGCTGCATTTCATTCTTACAGGGTGTTACACAAACATTGGATTCAGACATGCTTGTTGTTAACACTAATCTAAAGCTGGTTTAAAATAATAATTAATTATTCTTATTTCTGTGAAGATAACTGTCTAAACTAATCTTGCCACAATGCAGATTATATGATAACAATTTGCAAGCTATTAAACCCTTACCATAGGCGATTATAATGTTTTCACACTGTTTGGAAAATAAACAGAGGGCTGTAAGCTGTGTAGCAAGCTAGTCAAGATGTAGCATATACTAGTATTTAATAAGACGCAACTTAAATATAAATGAATAAATAAATAATTTTGCGATCTGATTGCCTTCCGTTGCTGACCGCCTACAGGATTTTATGATGATGCGTAGACGAACTGACACTCACCATCTTGAGTTCTCTTTCAATCTGAACTGCCCTCTGTACAATGGGACCACGTACAGCTTATTCCATGCATTTAATGCTAGGGTTCATCGTGTCCAACGTTAGCACCCTCTCACGGTACTCACAGCCAATCACACTCATATCTCCATGTAGCCTATTCCTTTTCAGAGAATTTCTGGTGTAAACCTGGAAATAACAGAGCAAATGTGCAATACTCAAAACAGACGGCAGTAATCAAGAGTGTCATGCATGCACATCCTTTGTTTCCCCATTCCTCTTCTTATAATTTTTATTTTGTTTATTTTTTTGGTTGAAGACACAACATGACAGGTGCGATGGCACCTCTCCGTTGGTTGTTTTCTTCTTCCTCTTCTTCTTCTTCTGCTTCCTCACCCGCTATTGATTCTGTGGCAGCCCATAGAACCGCTTGTGGGAAAGTTATGTAATTTGGTACACAGATAAAGGGCAGTATGAACGTCTCAGGTTACACATGTAACCATGGTTCCCTGAGAACAGGGAACGAGATGCTGCGTCCTCTAGAGGGCGCTATGGGAACGCCTTCAGCGTGACCAGGTGACAGTTAAACTTTAGCATCATGATGTATGATTACAGCACGTATAAGTGGCCTGTAAGTACAGTGCTCAGCGTAAATGAGTACACCCCCTTTGAAAAGTAACATTTTAAACAATATCTCAATGAATACAAAAACATTTTGAACATGAAAGTAAGGTTAATAATATAACTTAGAGAACACAATTTTCAGTTTTACTCAAATTAGGGTGATGCAAAAATGAGTACACCCCACTGAAAGTCTCTGGAGCAAAGCTAAATTTTAGACTACAAATGTCTAATTTAACAAGAATTCAACCACAGGTGAGTCTAATAATTCATTACACAGGTGACAGTTGACTATAAAAAGGTGTTACTTAAAGAAAACCCCTTCCCATTTCATGCTGTCAGCAATGGCACCACATGGAAGAGAAATGTCACAAGACCTGAGAAAGAAAATATTTCTTTACACAAGAAATGAGAAGGCTACAAGATCAGCAAAGCTTTACTTATCAGTCAGAATACTGTAGCAAAAGTGGTACAAACATTTAAAAAAGATGGAACTGCAACCATCTCACAGAGACGTCCAGGTCATCCACGGAAGTTAACAGCTCGTCAGGAGCGTCTTTGATGAGAAGGGTTGAAGAAAATCGACATGCTAGTTCACTGCAGGATATCTAAAGAAGTAGAAAGCCAAACTGGGGTGACTATTTCCGTGACACAATACGGCGTACACTGGAGAGGAATGGCATGCATGGGTGCCGTCCACGAAAGAAGCCTCTTCTAAAGCCCAGGCACAAAAAAGCCCGCCTAGAGTTTGCCAGGGCCCATGCTGACAAAGATGAAGACTACTGGGACTCTATACTCTGGAGTGATGAGACCAAGATAAATGTTTTTGGAACTGATGGCTTCAAAACTGTATGGCGTCGCAAAGGTGAGGAAAACAAGAAAAATGCATGGTCAAAGGGGGTTTCAAAGGGGGTGTACTCATTCACGCTGAGCACTGTATATATATATATATATATATATATATATATATAGTCTTTATACTTATTTGATTATGAATGTAGCCTATCCGAAAGGGACGTGCAGGCTTTTTTTTTTTTTTTCTCTCGGCGACGGATTGCTTTTGTCTTTTTACGGGCATAGTTGTCCATCAATTATGATCATCTGTGTTCAGCCGCAAACATGTGGTGTGAGCGCCGGTTGCGGGTGCGGTCATGGTCGCGGAAATGGCACGTCACGTTTTTTTTTTTTTGAGCAACTGGGATGGTGCCTCCCCGGACTTGGTGCCCTACGCAAACAGCATACACTGCATATTATTATCGTTCATATCGCACAGACCAGACCGCAAGGGCACTTTAGCATCGGACCTCAAAGGGGCAGGGCTCGAGCCCCCCCGCCCCCCCTTGTGCACGCCACTGGTCAGGACTGCTGAGAGTAATTTGTGTATCTCCAGAGTGAGGAAAGGGCTAATAAAATCACTTTAGACCCCTCACACCCTGCCCACTCTCTCTTTGAATTGTTGCCTTGGTCAGTGATACCAACCACCAGAACAGCCAGGCACAAGAACATTTTCTTAACGCAGACTATATTCAGCCTGAACAATTGTAAAACATTCATAACAATACTTTGTCCATCATAACTGACATATTTATACAGAGAACCAAAAAAAATAATTTGTGAACTGCACACTTGTAAATAACATCTGTACGTTCTTTTAAACTTTTTTTTAAAATCACTGATTGCAAATTAATTTTGCCAGTAAACCTTTACTGCCGCAATTCTGTCACTTTTCATTTACATTCCATAAAGTACTTATGATCCTTCACTATGCTGTACACATACTATATAAAATGAGTCCACTTACACACACAAAAAGGAACTTACTGGCTGAATTATTATTATTATTGTTGTTGTTGTTGTCCTTGTTGTTATATTTTTAATGGATCTCATATTATATGTTTTATGCAGGTCGAACTAAGACATGATATGTAATGCAATTTTTGTAATGCCATTAATTGTTATCATTTTGACAGTCTACCCAGCTAACAGGGAACGTTCCCACAACTGTCATTAACATTGTTTCAAAGGTATTTAAAGGTTAGGACAGAGCATTCTTAAAATAATGTTTATAGCATGCTCTAAAAAAATTATTATGGTTGATTTAACATTCTTGTAACTTAAGAGAAAACATTCTAACAACACTCTCTGAATGTTTTTTTATGTTATTTGTACACGATTGAGGTTTTGTAATGGTAAGAGAAAATGTTTTTATAACAACAATCTCTGAATGTTTTTTAATTTTATTTATACACGATTGAGGTTATTGTAATGTTAAAAAGAAAACTTTCTTAAAACAACTTTTCAGATTTTTTATTTTATTTATTTATACAAGATTGAGGTTCTTGTAATGTTTAGAGAAAACGTTCTTAGAACAACATTCTCAGAACATCCTTGTGATGTATTTTGTACTTGATTGTTCTCATCGTGTTAAAAAAACTTTCTTACAGAATATTTAAGAAACAGCCTCATACTGTAATGTTGATATAATTTTTTTTAGAAATATAATGTTATCACAACGTTATTGTCAGGGTTCTGTCACTTCGGTCTAGAGATCCCTGACACTCCCGTCATTCTTTCATTCAACAGCCCCAGCTGGCGACACAGTTTTGCGTAGGGCCCCAAAAGTCTAGGATCGGCACTGCTCATGCTCCATGTTCTGCCTTGTTGTATGAGGGTGTGGTCTCGAGTTCACTCAAGCCGTGCGCTTCTCTGTCCACCTGAGTTGTGTTGTGTTTTGTGTAGCACGCGGTTCATGTTCAGCCACGTGCTTTTCTAATTTTATTGTGTTGTTGCATGCAGTTCATGTTTTTATTGGCTGCGTGCTTTCATGTTATGTTTTGTCTTGTGCTGTGTAGGATGCAGCTTGTGTTCTTCATAGGCTGCATGCTTTCATGTCTTGTGTGAACACGTGGCTTATGAGTATTCTCATTAGCTGCATGTTCTACGGATGGTAAAATTCACCGATTCGCACCGGGGTATTGGTATAATAGTTAGCGATGTGATGCATTTAAAAAAGTGTGCATCAGATACAAGTTGGCATTTGTATCACGATGCATCATTTGTAACATATTAGCATTGGGGTTCTGTAGTACAGTGATTTCCTTTCCGAATATGGTATTCGGATTCGGGCACATCCCTGTGCCATACTGAATTGGATAGCATATATTTGTTTTCATTGCATCATATCACATTGTGTTTAATTGAATTGAAATCAGATCGTATTGCATCATAATAGGGGTGAATCATATCCCATTGCATCGGTAGCTGCTTCATATGTATCTTGAATGTATCGTTTTTGCACTGGTTATGCAAATCACATCGGGCCTAGCTTTGGAGATGCTCATCCGCATGTTCATCTTATTTTACACATGGCCCATGATTTGTTTTGCTGGCCATGTGCTTATTTTTGTTTTGTGTTAGCGCTTCTGTCTTGTTTCCATGTGCTCTCATGTCTATTGTCTTGACCCCGCCCATCGTGTTACCTCATTATTGGTTCAGTTGCCCCACCTGTTGTCCGTCATTACCCTCCTCATTTGCTCCCTATTTATTCTCCTTGTGTTTGTCCTGTGCCAGTTCATCGTCATATGTTCTCTGGTTGTGTCCTGATCCTGCCCTGCCTATTCCTGCCAAGCCTGTCAAATTGCCAGCTGAGTTTTTCCCCCATGGGGTAGTTTTCGTTGTTTGTTTTGTTTTTGTTTTTGTTTTTGTATTTATTAATAAATACAATTGTCTGCACTACTGAGATCTTGCCTCCTCACAAACTCCTGACAGTTATGAAAATGTTAGATTGGGATGTTCTTGTAACATTTACATAACGGAGATAAATATTTCGCAAACATAAAAAAACCTGGATGCTTCAAACGTTTACATAATATTAAAAATAATGTTGTAATAAGAGGTATAAAAGATCAAAGAGAATGTTTGTCCTACATTTGTATAATCAGTAAAAAATGTTATCATACCATAACATATGGGTGTTTCAAACATAGATGGACCATTTCAATATAAGGTTATCATAATGTTATGACAATGGTAGATTAGAATGTTCCTCAAACATTAAAACTGGACAGTTTGAACATGTACAAAACATTCCATAATAATTTTGTCATAATGTTTTCAAAGTGGTACATTTAGATGTAGTCATTTTGCAGACACTTTTATCCAAAGCGACATACAATTAGGGAATACATAAAGTGATTAATCTTGAAAAGGCAAACAGACAGAGGAAGTGCTCGTAACACCAAGTCTCAGGCATTGTTGAAATAAGTACAAGCTAGCAAAGGGAAGGATAGAAAGATAAAGAGAAAGAAGATGTTTTTTATTTAATTAATTTTTAAGTTTAGGATGAAGTCAAGTAGTGTTGAAACAGATGAGTTTCAGTTGTTGCTTGAAGATTGACAGGTATCCAGCATTCGGATAGGGGTGGGAAGATCATTCCACCAGTCAGGAATGATGAAAGAGAATGTTCTGGAGAGTGATTTTGAGCCTCTCTGTGATGGTACCATGAGGCGTCGCTCAACAGCAGATCTCAGACTTCTGGAGGGGATGTAGATTCGTAATAGTGAGTGGAAGTAGGCGGGTGCTGAGCCTATGGTTGTTCTATATTCAAGAATCAGTGTCTTGAACTTAATGCGAGCTGCAACTGGTAGCCAGTGCAAGGAGATAAAGAGAGGTGTAACACAGGCTATTTTGGGGTCATTGAAGACCAGTCTGCAAGCTGCATTTTAAAACATTTGTAGAGGTTTGATTGTGTTTGATGGAAGTCCAGCCAGAAGTGCATTGCAGTAGTCCAGCCTAGAAATGACAAGAGCCTGGACAAGAAGTTGTGCAGCATGCTCTGTCAGAAAGGGCCTGATCTTTCTGATGTTGTGTAGTGCAAACCTGTAAGATCGAGCAGTCTTTGCAATGTGCTCTTTGAAGGTCATCTGGTCATCAAAGATTACACCAAGATTTCTGACCGAAGTTGGTGGTGTAATTGTTGATGAACCTAACTGAATCGTGAAGTCATGCTGTAGAGTTGGAGTGGCAGGCAGTGGCGTAGCGTATGGGTATGCAGGGTATGCAGATTGGTGGCCCGCCGAGCCGAGAAGGAACTTTTAATTGAAACAAGGGAATGAATATAGAGCCTTGCACGGGCCCGGTTCTTGTCTGACAGCTTATCATAATTCTCACCGGAGTCTGACCCATCTCTTTTTGTATCTCTTTCTCTCTTCCCATTACACAGCTGCTGTTGCAGCCAGAAACATATGAGCGGAGTGGAGCGGGAGCGGAGTAGGGAGCAGAGTAATCATATTTCCTTCAGAGCGGAGAGTGCCTTTCTGAAGATTCCGCTCTGCTCAATACGCTCAGCGCCGCTTGCTCAACCAAAATGCCCTTGGTAATTTGCTAGTTCGAGAATCTGTGGAATAGGCTAAGAAAATGTGTTCTGTAGCTCAATATAACTTCAGCTGCATGTGTTTTCATGGAAAAGTATACTTTTTCAGTTATTCCATTTTTTATGAAGGTTTGTCAAGTGGCTTCAAAAACAAGACACGTTTTTAAATTAATAATGTTAATTTAATGCATTTAAATGTATAAAATTCTACAAGCTGAAGGTCACCTGAATCATAACCGTTACTTATCGGTCTACTGTTTTAATAGCAAGCGGCCAGCGCCAGACAGTGAATTCAGCTTATGTTTGATCAGTTTAGCCATCTCAAATAAACACTATTTGAGACATAAAAAAACTTCATGCAGTTCACGATATAAATTAAAAAATAAGATAAATTTGTGATAAATATAAAATCGTTTTTTACAAAAGTGGAAGCTGAAGCGTGCTTTGAATGACATGGAGAAGCTAGAGAGATCACTTGCATTTATTTTTTTTCTTAATAAGAGTGGAATGTTAAAATACACCATCATTTTCCTCATAAAGGTAAGAGTATACATCAAATAGTTTTATTTGTGTGCACTCACAATATCAACAACATTTTTATATTAAAAAAAGAAAACAAACAAACAGGGTGTCTTGATATTGTAAATACTTGCCTTTCTTACATGATAATATATTTATAGAATGCTATAAAATACTTTACATTTAAATAATTAAAATCAAAAATGAAAAACTCTTTCATTAGGCTATGTAATCCGTAAAGATGCATTTCCTCCCTAGAGGCACGTCCAATGAGGATATATGGGAGTCAGGATCTTCAAACTTAATACAATTTAATTTTTGTGTGCTGTGCCAAGACAGTGTTTGCATGTAGGCCTAGTACAAATACCCTACAGCAGCACTTTAGTGTCACACTTAATGTCATTAATGATTAATGTCATACTATTTAATAAAGCCAAATTTATGATCATAAAATCATATTATATTGAGTAAAGTTAATCTGAAAATTACACTCCGCAAAAAAAAACAAGTATGTGGCATCCAACCTGTTGTTCTTAACATGAAAATCTGCAATAACACGTGGGCTTATTGATATTTTTTAAACTCAAATTGATCGATTTCATGAGACAATAGTTTGTATAAATTGTTCAGATTTTTTTTCAATATGCATTCAATATTTATTCATGTTTATTTCATGATGCAAATATTAAAGAGGAAAATATAATTGATTCCAATGCAGCTTTAACTGAGGCGAATGTAGTATAACTCACTACAAATTAAAGAGCGCAAAACACATTTATTGTTTGTATTTGATCTCAAAATGTACAGAAAGATGAGACTTTATGTTATATTAAAAAAAACAAAAACAAAGCTTATTGCGATTATTGGTGGTCTTGCGTGCAATGAATGGACTTAAAAACGTTAAATATACTTTCCAAGCATTTATACCGTAATTAAAACAGCTTGTGAATAGTCACGTAGCAGTATTTATGTCATAAAAATCAACACGTTAAGCGAGTTGGAGCCCATGTCATTTGGGGGGCCCCGTACAATTTTTTTTTTGCATATGGGCCCGGGGCTGACTTGCTACGCCACTGGTGGCAGGGAGGACAAGAAGCTCAGTCTTTGTCAGGTTGAGCTGTAGTTGATGTTCTTTCATCCATGCCGAGATGTCTGCCAGGCAGCCTAAGATCGTGCAGCTACCGTTGGATCATCTTGTTGAAAAGAGAGACGAGCTCTGTGTCATCAGCGTAGCAATGGTAGGAGAAGCCATGTGCCTGTATGATGGGACCCAGTGATGTAGTGTATGTGGAGAAGAGGAGGGGGTCCAATAATCGATCCCTGGGGAACCCCAGTAACTAATTGATGTGCTTTGGATAGCTCCCCTCCCAGGCCACCCTGAAAGACCGACCAATGAGATAGGATTCAAACCAGGGATGTGGAATCCCAGTGATGTTCAGTGCTGAGAGGGTGGATAGGAGGATCTGATGATTGACAGAGAGAGGCGCTGATGTGCCTTCTTCAGCACTGCATCTGTGTGAGCAGACCAGTGAGAATCCTCTGTGATGTGAACGCCGAGGAATTTAAAACTGTTTACCCGCTCCACAGGTGTCTTGTCGATGGTGATGGGTGTGTGTTCTCTGCTCTGTCTCCTGAAATCCACCACCAGCTCCTTGGTCTTGTCAATATTAAGTGAGAGGTGATTCTCCTGACCCATTTAGTCAGGGTACTCACCTCCTCTCTGTAGGCGTCTCATAGTTGTCAGTGATCAGACCCTTGATCAGGCAAATTTGACGATGACGTTGGAGCTGTGTGTGGCAGTACAGTCGTGTGTGTACAGGGAGTACAGGAGTGGGCTGAGGACGCAGCCCTGCGGAGCACCAGTGTTGAGAACCAGGGGAGATGAGGTTTTGTTGCCCATTCTGACCACTGACTTCTGCCTGTCAGGAAGTCCAGGATCCAGTTGCACAGAGATCTGTTCAGTCCAAAGTCTGGAGCTTCGCAACAGTGTGGCAGGCACTATGGTGTTAAATGCTGAACTATAATCCACGAACAGCATCCTCACATAGGTGTTTTATTTTCCAGGTGGGAGAGAGCAGTGTGCAGTGTGAAGGCAATAGCATCGTCTGTGGAACGGTTACTGCGATATGCAAATTGTAGTGGGTCCAGTGAAGCAGGCAGCACAGAGGTGATGTAGTCTCTGACGAGCTTCTCAAAACACTTGCTGAAAGATGGGTGTCAGAGCAACGGGCATCCAGTCATTCAAGCATGTGATTTTATTTTTCTTCGGTATGGGCACAATGGTGGATTTTTTGAAGCATGATGGAACCACAGAGAGAGAGGGACAGATTGAAAATGTCTAGTTGGAATGCGCATGCTCTGAGCACATGGCCTGGGATGCCATCCGGACCCACAGCTTTGCGGATGTTCACCCATTTGAAGGATCGGGTTACATCCGCGACAGAAAGGGAGAGTGGACTGACCTCTTCTGCAGCAGCCACGGGAGCGCTCTCTGTATGGGCGGTGTTGTCAGCTCGAAACGAGCATAAAAATGATTAAGCTAGTCCGGTAGAGAGGCGGCAATGTTCACAGTAGCTGGTTTGTTCCCTTTAAAACTTGTGATGTTGTTGATGCCCTGCCACATGCTTCTTGCGTTGTTGTTGTTGAATTGTTATTCAACTTTGTATTGTCGTTTGGCGGCTTTGATGGATTTCCTGAGATCGTAAGGCTTGTTGTTTTCGATCGTCAGTGTTTCCGGATTTAAAGGGAGATGTCCGCGCTGACATGGCTGATCGAACATCGCTGTTACATCTTGTTTCATCTTGTGTGGGTGTTTTGAATATGAAGCGGTGTGTTTTAATGGAAAAGTATACTTTTTCAGTTATTTAATTTTTTACGAAAGTTTTCCAAGTGGCTTCAAAAACAAGACACGTTTTTAATTAAGAATTTAAATTTTATACATTTAAATTAGAGATGTTCATTTCGGTTATTTTTCCTAACCGTTAACGATAAGAATATTTAAATTAGAACTGAATAAAATTAAAAGAATAAGTGTCTGTGACACGTTATAAAATACACAAAAAAAAATTCTGGGATTAATTTCACATGCGCAAAAAGCAGCAAACAACAGAACATGAGGATTCACATGTTCATATCACATCACACACCTGCAGCACTTCTGCAAGCAGAGAAAAACATAAATAAAGCTAGGCGCTATATATTATAACGAATAAATAGGCATATACTATAAAATATATTTTCACTTAAATAATAATTTAAGAAAACAAAAGAAATACTGTACAACAAGAAGCAGCTACGCTAAAATCCTGAGTTATTTTTTTAACCCAAATGCTGGGTTGAGCCTTTGGGTATTATTTTTTTTTCAGTGTTTGGGTAGTTTGTGTACATTTAATTTTACTGATAAAATTGTTTCTGTGCAGTATATCGTTAATTTTTGCAGATCAACATAGGGCGGGGTGTGAATCACTAAACGAACATCGCTCGCGTCTGCTTGATGAAGAGGCTGATGCTTTGCATAAAATAAACAATTATATTTATAAAGATATAGAACGCAAATACTCTGGATGTTTAAATATTTCCTCAGAGCTGTTGACTTTTTGTTTTTGGGCAGACTGTGAAGGCAATCGCAGTTCATTTCGGCTATGAGTGAAATGCAGGGCAGCGGTTTCATCCGTGAACAGTTCCCACCGAACACGACTCCAGCTCGGGCGCGAGAGCCAGCACCGTCACGGTGGAAACAGAATTACAGAGTGGTCGATTTACTCTCTTTAATCTTTACTTCTTATGTTTGTTAAACGGATTAAATAGGCAATGTGTAGGGCTATAGTTTACATAAAAACAAGCAAATGAGAAGTAAAGGAAGTTATCACGTAAACCGGTGGTTCTGGAGTATTTTAAAAAAGTTGAGAGGATTTAAGTTAATCTGTAAATATAATTTCATGCATAAAGTTAGGTTAGGGTTAGGGTATAAAAAGCTATTATAATAGCAACGAATAAACCCATCAGCTGAGTTAAATCAACCATTTATGATGGGTTAAATAAATAATCCAATTTACTGGGTAAAATTAACCACAAATGTGTTCTGTCCTATATTTACCCAGCCCAGTGTTTTCTAGAGTATGCAGAGTTTGTTCATTATTGTGCTGTGCGAAATTAAAGCAGAAGGCAGAAAGCTGAATTAATTTTTTTCGTCTTATTTTACAAAACAGCAAAGATTTTTTTTTTATTGTGAATGTACACAAATAAAAGCAGACCTTTTACAATTCGATTATCTTCATGACTAAGAGGAGTAACTGCTTCCACTGTTAGAAGGGGAAAAATCAAGTGTTTTCTCCAGCGCCACATGTGCTCACATTTAAGCATTCTATCAAATGCAGTCTGTTCATTATCATTATAAAAAATAACCAGTCAAACATATGGAAAAAACACACTGCTCTGTTTAATTATGTAGCTAAATCTGTGCCGTTAAGCGTTATCACCGTACCGCCTTGAAGTTATGCAAAACATTTTGTCTCGCGTGGATATTGTAACGGGAAGGAAATAGGCGTAAATAAAAGGTAGCCTAAATAATATTTTGGCATTCAAATATCGCGAATACGGGAACATTTGATTTTGTGTTGAACGAGAGACCCAACATGGGTTTCAGTTTTGTTTTAGCCTAAAATAATTCGTTTTGGTTTGTCGTTTCTTATTTTTAATTCTTGTTATTTTCTAGCCTACTGTTAATTGAAAGGATTTGTTGTGGAGTGAGGGGAACTAAAATAGCCTAGCTATATTTACAGTGTTTATTATAATGTTTGTAATTCGCATCGGCCTATTTCTGAATGAAATAATAAAATGCGACTTGTTTTTTCTCTCTCGCTCCTCTCTAAAAAAAAACGTGTTTTTTTTATAAGCGTATAAATATTTTTACCATGCAGCAAAACTTTTAAAATATTTTGATAAATTACTAAAAATAAATAAATAAGTGACTTTAAACCGTTTAACTGATTGTATTAATCGGGTCAAAATTTTATCGGTCGGTTAATGGTTAATGAACATCCCTAATTGAAATGAACAATTTCACTCTGAAACATAACAATTTCTTATCGGACTACTGGTTTATTGAGACATGTATTCAATAATTTCACTATAAACAGGAAAAAAATAAATAGGCCTAACGTTACTGGGGACATTTAATGTGAGAGCATGATCTGAGCGGGATTGGTTTACCGGTGAGCATGAGCGGAATTAGCGGAGCGTTTGATTGGCCGTGAGCGACTGAGCAGAGCGCACACACACAGAGCGGAATATTGAGCTGAGCGACACCACCGCTCCGCATCGCTCACATGCTCTGCTCTATGCTGCAAAAAAAACATGTCCTTCGGATGAGACGTTAAACTGAGGTCCTGATTCTGTGGTCATTAAAAATCCCTAGATGTCCTTGAAAAAGAGTAGGGGTGTATCCCGGCATCCTGGCCAAATTTGCCCAGTGGCCTCTGACCATCATGGCCTCCTACATCATCATACACTGATTGGGTTCATCATTTATCTCCTCTCCAGCAATAAGCTGGTTCGTGGTTGGTTCTGGCGCAATATCATCCAGGTGGATGCTGCACACTGGTGGTGGTTGAGGAAATCCCCCCTTCATGTAAAGTGCTTTGAGTACAGAAAAGCGCTATATAAATGTAACAAATTATTGTTATTATTAACCTAATAATTCGGGTCCCCATGGCAGGGGGTCTCCCACCTTCCACTCACAACAGGGCATTGATGTTGTTCTTCGAAAGCTGGTGATGCAGGATGTTGGTCAACTTCAGCAGACGCATCTGTTCCTCCACTGTTTAAACAGTTCTGCAAGCAGACTTGAAAAGATACAAAAAACAACATCGATTTTTTTTTCTATCAACTGTACACAGTTGTACACAGTTTCCTCATATGGCAGCAGTGGGTTAGGGTAGATAACATTATGAGAGTTAATTTGTATCTCCACGTTTTTGCTTAGAAGCGTGGCTTCCCACTTAGCTTGCATCTGGGTAGAAAAAAGTGTTTGTTTGTCAACATTTTGATAATCTGGTATAATAATAATAATAAATTAAAGCTGCAAGCAGCGATGGAAGGGACCTCGCACCCGGCTCACCGCCGACCGGTGGCTTCAGAAAGACAGGGAACGGTGAACAATATTTAAAAACGTAATATAGAGGAATATTTCAAAGTCATGTATATGTGCCAAACTGCTGCCAGCTGGTGGCGCTATGTCCATAACTGTCGATGTCCTGATGTCTTCAGGCTAGCACTTTTATCAAACATGTGAAGTTTGGTGCAGATTGAACATGGTGTGTTTGAGTTAGTGTAAAGCATGAAATATCGTGTGGTCAACAGGTGGCGCTATGATTACATTTGAATTTGGCCTTTAGATGTCTTCAGGCCAGGACTCTTACCAAATATGTGAAGTTTGGTGCAGATTGGATATTGTATGTTTAAGATAGTGTAAAACAAGTCATTTCCTGTTGCAGCAGGTGGCGCTAGATTATAATGGAATATCGTATTTAGATGTGTTAAGACCTGGATTTTATCGAAACGTGTGAAGTTGGGCAGATCGACATGGTATGGCTGAGTTACAAATTTTATTCCATGGGCGAGATATCGAAATTTGTGATGCACCAGGACAGACCTTTAATGAAAATTCTAGATCTTTGCATTTAACATCACTAAGGCCTTTAGGTTAGACACCAAATAATTTGTTGATGTCATTAAATCTCTAGGAGGAGTTAGTTACAGAGTTAAAACATGTAACTTCCTGTTGCCAGAGGTGGCGCTATGACTTTAGAAGAGAGACAACCTTGTCTTCAGAGGAGAACTTTCTCCAATAGGGCTTCATGTTAAAACAGTACCCTGTTTCAGATCGCAAAGATGTAGGATTTTATTCCATATTTGATGGGTTTTTGAGGATTGTATACACCTGAAAGCTAGTGGCGCCACGACAGAAGCATACCCTCATCAATGCAAATGTTTGTGTTAGGCTGATACATTTCACGGAGTTTGGTCACGAGGTGAATTAAGAAGGGGCGGACTTTGTACAGCTTCTGTCAGTGTCATGGGCTGGTCTTGCTATATTATTATTGAAGTGAAGAAATCTCCATATGATTTCAAACCTGTTGCGAGACATGACTTGCTGAAGTAGGGGTAGCTAACATTTCATCTGTAGAAGTACATATCAAGTTCAGGCTTATGAATGATACCAGTGAGAAAAAACAGCCCAGGAAGACTTTCATTTCTGAACTGTGACAGGCTTCATGCATGAATTTCTAGCATGCTGTGAAGTACCATCCATAGCTGGAATTACATGATTGCATACAGGTTAGTCTGATAACAATGTTCTGAATCAGTAATCAGAAATGAACAGCTCGACAAAGTCTTTAGGTTCTATTGAATCAAGATCAGCAGCATCACTGAGAGAACCAGGATTCTCAGAGAGGGAAGTTTTTTTTTGGCAGCCAGTTCATTTCATGCCACTCATGACAGGTTCAGGATCTTCAGCTGGATGGTTCACAGCGGCTCGTGTCTGGTCACCAGCAGGACCATGTCGATGTGCTTCACGTGTCTGACCTCTGCCTCGTTGTGTGTCTACCTGTAAATAGTTATATGAATAATTGAAATTGCATTCAATAAACAGAACAGACACCCACTATAATACATATGTTTTACACACAACACACACACACACCACACAACACACACACACACAACACAACACACACACACACAACACACACACAACACACACGCAACATACATACAAACAACACACACACACTTGTTATACATATATAGATCATGCACACATGTACACATACATACATACATATATAGATAATGCACACACATGTACATACATACATATATAGATCATGCACACACATGTACATACATACACATATATTTATGTGTGCACGGTGCACACATATATATCACTATATTTATATGCACACTATTTTACACCAAATGTGCACAAGAAAGAGACATTTTTGGCCATTTCCTTATCTGTCTTACCTCTATTGACTCTGGCACTTCAGAACGAAGAATGAGACGGCCTTGAATCTCTCCACGAAGTGTCTGAAATATCGCCATCTGAACTATCAGTGTCCACACGTAAACAGGCTGGTGCACTTCGTCTTCGGCCAGATCGACGGGTAATTGGTCTATCCACGACACTAGAAGTTTCTGTGTCTGTAAAGGCATCTCCCTCTGACTTGGTCCGATCGGATTCAAAATGATCAAAACACGAGTGATCGGAGTCCGAGGTCCATCAACGCACAATCAGTCTTCCCCTGTCAATGTATACCTCTTCATTTTATATGTGATATGATCTACAGTGGCATGCAAAAGTTTGGAACCCTTGCAGAGAATCTGTGAAAATGTGAATAATTTAAAAAAATAAGAGAGATCATACAAATGCATGTTATTTTTTATTTAGTACTGTCCTGAGTAAGATATTTTACATAAAATATGTTTACATATAGTCCACAAGACAAAAAAATAGCTGAAATTATTAAAATCACCCCCTGCAAAAGTTTGGGAACCCTTGGTTCTTAATACTGTGTGAGGTTACCTGGATGATCCACGACTGTTCTTTTGTTTTGTGTTGGTTGTTCATGAGTCCCTTGTTTGTTCTGAACAGTTGAACTGAGCACTGTTGTTCACAATAATCCTCCAGGTCCTGCAGATTCTGCAGTTTTCCAGCATTTTTGCATATTTGAACCCTTTCCAGCAGTGACTGTATGATTTTGAGATCCATCTTTTCACACTGAGGACAATTGAGGGACTCAAACACAACTATTAAAAAAGGTTCAAACATTCACTGATGCTCCAGAAGAACACACGATGCATTAAGAGCCAGGGGTGAAAACTTTTTGAATTTGAAGATCAAGGTAAATTGTACTTAATTTGTCTTCCGGGAAACATGCAAGTATCTTCTGTTGCTTCCGAAGGGCAGTAATAAATGGAAAATATATATATATTTCAACAAAAGAAAAAAGTTGGAAATCTTCATCCTGTTCAAAAGTTTTCACCCCCCGGCTCTTACTGCATCGTGTGTTCTTCTGGAGCATCAGTGAATGTTTGAACCTTTTTTAATAGTTGTGTTTGAGTCCCTCAATTGTCCTCAGTGTGAAAAGATGGATCTCAAAATCATACAGTCACTGCTGGAAAGGGTTCAAATATGCAAAAATGCTGGAAAACTGCAGAATCTACAGAACGTGGAGGATTTGTCTGAAGAACAGTGCTCAGTTCAACTGTTCAGAACAAACAAGGGACTCATAAACAACCAACACAAAACAAAAGAACAGTTGTGGATCATCCAGGTAACCTCACACAGTATTAAGAACCAAGGATTCCCAAACTTTTGCAGGGGGTGATTTTAATAATTTCAGCTATTTTTTTGTCTTGTGGACTATATGTAAACATATTTTATGTAAAATATCTTACTCAGGACAGTACTAAATAAAAAATAACATGCATTTTGTATGATCTCTCTTATTTTGTTAAAATTATTCACATTTTCACAGATTCTGCAAGGGGTTCCCAAACTTTTGCATGCCACTGTACACTTTCCTTTTATGTTATGCCGATTATTTTTTAATTTCGCATCCGGAAGTCCCGTAACTCATTCAGGACATGCTCTAGGGCTTTCCTTACCGTAATATACCTAGAACACGGATTGCCGTAAAAACTCGTCAATGGCGGGGAAGCGTTGTCTCTTAATTGATGAGATATCTCGTCAATGGAGGGGAAAGAGTTAAAAAGGTAAATATAGAGGAATGTGTCATAGTCATTTATATGTGCCAAACCTGCTGCCAGCTGGTGGCGCTATGTCCATAACTGAACATTGACATGTAAATGTCTTCAGGCTGGCACTTTTATCAAACATATCAAGTTTGGTGCAGATTAAATATAGTATGTTTGAGTTAGTGTAAAGCCTGACACATCCTGTTGTCAACAGGTGGCGCTACGATAACATCTGAATATTGGCCTTTAGATGTCTTCAGGCCAGGACTCTTACCAAATATGTGAAGTTTGGTGCAGATTGGAGATTGAATGCTTAAGTTAGTGTAAAACAAGTAATTTCCTGTTGCCAGCAGGTGGCGCTATGTCTTTAACTGAACATTGGCGTTTAGATATCTTCAGACCAATACTTTTATCAAACATATGAAGTTTGGTACAGATTGAACATGGTATGTTTGAGTTAGTGTAAAGCCTGGCATATCCTGTTGTCAACAGGTGGCGCTATGATTATATCTGAATATTGGCCTTTAGATGTATTCAGGCCAGGACTCTTGCCAAATGTGTGAAGTTTGGTGCAGATTGGACATTGCATGTTTAAGATAGTGTAAAACAAGTAATTTCCTGTTGCCAGCAGGTGGCGCTCTGATTATAATGGAATATTCGTATTTAGATGTGTTCAGACCTGGATTCTTATTGAACGCGTGAAGTCTGGGGCAGATCGGTACATTGTATGGCTGAGTTACAACAACTTTTATTCCCATGGCGAGATATCAAAATTTGTGATGCCGCCAAGGACACGCCCTTTAATGAAAACTCTAGATCTTCGCAATTTAACATCACAAAGGCCTTTAGGTTAGACTGACCAAATAATGTGTTGATGTCATTAAATCTCTAGGAGGAGTTAGTTACAGAGTAAAACATATCACTTCCTGTTGCCAGCAGGTGGCGCTATGAATTTATATGAATATGGTCACTTAGATCTCTTCAGGTCAGGAGTCTTATCAAATATCTGAATGTTGGTGCAGATTGGACATTATATGCCTGAGTTATAACAACTTCCTGTTTCATGGCGAATCATCGAAATCTGACAGGACGTCACGTACACGCCCTCCCAAGAAAACTCTAGATCTTCGCAATTTAACGTCACAAAGGGCTTTAGATTACAATGACCAATTTTGGTGTTCATCTGACGTAAGCTCTTGGAGGAGTTCGTTAAAGTATGACACCTGAAAATGGCAGAAATACACAAAATATGACGAGAAAAATTCAAAAGCCCGACTTCCTGTTTGTTTCTGATTTCGTACCAAGAGACTTTTTTGTAGGTATTTTATGTTACATGAGTGTACCGATTTTTGTACATTACGTGAAACGTAGCTCGAGCCACTCCGCTGAATATTTATAGTGGCGCTGTCGAGCCATTTTCCACACCTACTCCTGAAACCCATATCAGACGTAATTTTCACCAGTTCTGATGCGTGTGCAAAGTTTCCCTGACTTTTCGAGCATGTTTAGGCACTCTAAAATGCGATTAATTTGGAGAAGAATAATTAAATAAATATAATAAAGCTGCAAGCAGCGATGGAAGGACCTCGACACCCGGCTCACCACCGACCGGTGGCTTCAGAAAAACAGGAAAGTTGAGCAATAGCATTTAAAAAGGCAAATATACATGCAAATGTCAAGCCATTTATATGTGCCAAACCTGCTGAACAGCTGTGGCCCTATTCCATAAATGAACATTAACATGTAGATGTTTTTTCCCCCCCCTTCCCCCCAGGAAGCACTTTGTCAAACATATGAAGTTTTGGTGCAGATTGAACTGTAGAAGTTTGAGTTAGTGTAAAAGCCTGGACATATAATGTGTCACCAGGTGGCGCTATGACACATCTGAATATTGGCCTTTATATGTCTTCAGGCCAGGACTTCTTACCAAATATGTGAAGTTTTATGCAGATTGGACATTGCATGTTTTAAGTTAGTGCAAAACAAGTGATTTCCTGTGGCCAGCAAGTGCACTGTATATATATATATCACTGAACTAAACATTGGGTTTTGATGTCTTTAGACCAGTATTTTTAATCAACATATTGAAGTTTGGTGCAGAATGAATACATGGTAGTTTTGAGATAGTGTAAAGCCCTGCATATCCTGTTGTCAATATTTGGCGGCTAATGATTAAACTGAATATTGCCTTTAATGTCTTCAGGTCAGAGTCTTACAAATATGTGAAGTTTGGTGCAGATTGGACATTGCATGTTTAAGATAGTGTAAAACAAGTAATTTCCTGTAGCCACATGTGGCGCTATGTCCGGTAATAACATTGGCATTTAGATGTATTCAGGCCTGGATTCTTATCGAACATGTGAAGTCTGGGGCAGATCGGACATTGTATGGCTTAGTTACAACAACTTTTATTCCCATGGCGAGACATCGAAATTTGTGATGCTGCCATGGACACGCCCTTTAGCGAAAACTCTAGATCTTCGCAATTTAACATCACTAAGGCCTTTAGATTAGACTGACCTAACTATTATGTTGATGTCATTAAATGTCTAGGAGGAGTTAGTCACAGAGTAAAACATGTCACTTCCTGTTGCCAGCAGGTGGCGCTATGAATTTATATGAATATGGTCACGTAGATCTCTTCAGGTCAGGATTCTTATCAAACATGTGAAGTTTGGTGCAGATCGGACATTGCATGCCTGAGTTATAACAACTTCCTCTTTCATGGCGAATCATCGAAATTTGACAGGACGCCACGGACACGCCCTCCGATGAAAACTCTAGATCTTCGCAATTTAACGTCACAAAGGGCTTTAGATTACAATGACCAATTTTGGTGTTCATTTGGATAAATCTCTGGGAGGAGTTTGTTAAAGTATGACACCTGAAAATGGCAAAAATGATACAAAATATGACGAGAAAATTAAAAATAGCCGACTTCCTGTTTTATTTCTGATTTCGTACCAAGAGACGTTTTTGTAGGTATTGTTACGTTACATGAGTGTACCGATTTTCGTACATGTACGTGAAACGTAGCTCGAGGCGCACTCCGCTGAATATGTATAGGTGGCGCTGTCGAGCCATTTTGCCACACCTACTTCTGAAACCCATATCAGATGTAAATTTTCACCAGTTCTGATGCGTGTGCAAAGTTTCCCTGACTTTCGAGCATGTTTAGGCCCTCTAAAAGCGATTAAGTTTGGAGAAGAAGAAGAAGAAGAAGAAGAAGAATAAACGGAGCAGATTCAATAGGGTCCTCGCACCATCGGTGCTCGGTCCCTAATTAAAGCTGCAAGCAGCGATGGAAGGGACCTCGCACACGGCTCACAGCCTACCGGTGGCTTCAGAAAGACAGGGAACGGTGAGCAATATGCATTTAGAAAGGTAAATATAGAGGAATATGTCACAGTCATTTATATGTGCCAAACCAGCTGCCAGCTGGTGGCGCTATGTCTATAACTGAACATTAACATGTAGATGTCTTCAGGCTAGCACTTTTATCAAACATATGAAGTTTGGTGCAGATTGAACATAGTATGTATGAGTTAGTGTAAAGCCTGACACATCCTGTTGTCAACAGGTGGCTCTATGATAACATCTGAATATTGGCCTTTAGATGTCTTCAGGCCAGGACTCTTACCAAATATGTGAAGTTTGGTGCAGATTGAACATTGAATGCTTAAGTTAGTGTAAAACAAGTAATTTCCTGTTGCCAGCAGGTGGCGCTATGTCTGTAACTGAACATTGGCATTTAAATATCTTCAGATCAATACTTTTATCAAACATATGAAGTTTGGTGCAGATTGAACATGGTATGTTTGAGTTAGTGTAAAGCATGATATATCCTGTTGTCAACAGGTGGCGCTATGATTATTTCTGAATACTGGCCTTTAGATGCCTTCAGGCCAGGACTCTTACCAAATATGTGAAGTTTGGTGCAGATTGGACATTGCATGTTTAAGATAGTGTAAAACAAGTCATTTTCCTGTTGCCAGCAGGTAGCGCTTCTGATTATAATGTAATATTCATATTTAGATGTGTTCAGACCTGGATTCTTACCCGAACGTGTGGAGTCTGGGCAGATCGGACATTGTATGCTGAGTTACAACAACTTTTATTCCATGGCAAGATATCGAAATTTGTGATGCCGCCAAGGACACGCCCTTTAACGAAAACTCTAGATCTTTGCAATTTAACAT
>JAPDDN010000179.1:0-65833 GCA_027422405.1 Ptychobarbus kaznakovi
TTAGATGAGTAAATAAATTCACACAACCCATCAGATAAATTGCAGCGTGAGTGATTCAGCAACGAGGTCCTCTCTCTTTGCCGTCTCTTCACATCGCACATCTGGATCTGTGCATGCTGTGACACAAGACATTAGCTCACGTTTCGGTTGCAGTGACAGAATTGTTAATTTTCCTAATCGGTCATTGTTGCATCGTCACAAGAATGTATTATTTTCATGTCTTTTTAAGCCATTCGGTACTCGTGCTCTCCTTTTCTGTGCACTCAGTCACATCCAAGGCACTCTGCGAGTACCAAATCAAACAAACAAGACTTTTTATTTCAGCACAAGTTACGAAAATAACGATAACTAAATAGAATAATGACACTGACATTAAAACCTGTCTCATCTGACCACCGCGGATACTGAATCAGGACAGCGTGTTTTTCTCAGGCACTCTTTCTTTACTTAAACTGCATCTGACAGAAGTGTCAACAGCTTTCATGCACGTCTTTTAAAATAAAAGTCTTGCATCAGAAAAGCATTTAGAATTCAGTTTTTTGTTGATTATGTCATTTCTTTGGCTGTATACAATCCGCGACCCACTTTTGGGCTGCATACCCAGCACTTTTGACCCACCAGTTGAGAAACACTGTAATAGATTGTATTTAACACACAGACGAGTGATGATCAGGTCAACACAGAGAAGTATAGAAATTCTACATTGATTTAAAAAATAAATAAACTGCGCTGGTATCGGATTGGATCGGTATCGGCCGGTCCTCAGAATCTTCGGTATCGGATCGGTTCTGAAAAAATGGTATCGTTGCATCACTAGTTCTTATAACTTCTGGTTGGGGGGGGGGGGATCTCTGCACAGGCAGCCCTCATACAATCACAATCAACAAGGAAAGCAAAAATTGCAGAGTAATTATAAGTGCATTTGCTTAGACAATTAAAATTAATTAAAATCGATTTACGATTTTGTAAGACATTAAATTATGCAAGCAAAGTCCATTGAACATATAACTATACTGTTAAAAATAGTCACAGCTAAAGGGTGTCGTTCTGCTGTAGTGCTGTGTATCACCAGCAAAGTCACGATACCATACATATTAGGGATGGGCATTTTTGGCAATTTCTTATTTCGATCAACGATAGGTTTCAACAACGATTAATCAAGTAATCAGGGGGCGTGTGCGGGGGGCATGGCCGTAATGGAGATAATGAAAATATCTGAAGAAAGACTTATGAAAATGAATGATAAAAATAGAAATATGACATGAAAACATGAACACATGATTAGATGTTAAGATTATGATCATGATGCAGCAATGTTAAAAAACAAAGCATCTAAAAAAAGAATAGCTGCCTGAGGTGAAGCTGACTGTATGCAAATAAACTGAAACCTGTTCTATGACACTTCCTATGATATTAATCATATAACTTGGATACATAACAGACGTAACATTACAACTTGTATCTGCACAAAAGGATGCATATGCCAGTGAACTTTAAGTTACGCGCTATAGCGAGAGCGGAGAAAAATGCGAGCGCGAGAGAGAGAGAGAGAGAGAGCGAGAGAGAGAGAGAGAGCTCCTGCCGTGATGCGCAGTCAACAACGCACTGAGACATGGTTAAGGAGAGGATTTACTATGTGAAATGTGTTCTCTGCATTTAACCCATCCAAGTGCACACACACTTGGAGCAGTGGGCAGCCGACGCTGCAGCGCCCGGGGAGCAGTTGGGGGTTCGGTGCCTTGCTCAAGGGTCTCACATCAGTCGTGGACAATTCCTGCCGGAGCCGAGATTCGAACCCACAACCTCGGGTTACAAGTCCTATACTATAGATTTCAAAATTTACAGATTTGTGCTATATTTTCATCTACATTATCAAGTGATTCCTAAAATCGCCTGCGTGTTTTCAAAGTCATACGAAGTACGAAAACAATTTTAATTGAAGTATGCATACTGTTGAACAAATACGCTGAAAAAGTATTTCGATTTTTGAAAAATAATCATCTAAAAACAATATGACCGTCTCAAATATCGGGCATTGCATTTGAGCATGAAACTACTGGTAATATGCAGTGCATTCAGCATGTAAATAAATGTTAATATCCCAACACATCCTATATTAGATGAATCAGATGTGTATGTAGCTAACCTAGACATCACTACATGACTTCAAAGCCAAGCTTCTCTCTCTTCTCACTTTGAACGCTTGCATGCGAAACAATCAGAGCTCAGGGTGCCGCCCAAAGTGCTGCTATAACCAATCAGAATTTTTTCCCCCAAGATCATCGTTTTCATGATCGATCATCGCTGTCACGGCCGAGTACTCGATCGCTGTTGCACATCCCTAAAACAACATGAGGGCGAGTAAATGACTGCATTTCTTTAATTTAGGGTGCACTGACACTTTAAGGCAATGTAGAAGATTGATACCAATACGCACTCTCACAACTACAGAGTTACTCAGAAAACCCTACTGCTTCGTATGCTTAACAGCACATAAGCACATATCGTTCCTGGTGAACTTCCCAAATACTTAGTGCTGCTTTGGATAAAAAGTGTACTGTAAAGCTATGAAGATAAACGTAGAAGAACAACCCATCCGAAAGTTTAAGAGTGGGACTCTTATCAAAATATGCCTGCCTGGAACTGCAGAACTATGACAGATCTACATTGAATTGGCTGCATATTTTCTCTCCCACAAGCCCTACTCTCCTCTATAAGTAGTTTGCACAGCGCAGAGAAGATTAAATTTAGGCCTACTCCTGGATATGATGCTGTTTAGACGGCTCAATCAAGGGAACAAGTGCGAGACAAGAAAGTGCTTCCTATTCCCGGTATGCCTCCTGCCACTGAGCTACTCTCCCTGGTTTTAAAATGTAATGGCAGTCTGCGTTCAAGACAGAGAAACACAAGATGGGTTTTCCACATCCAACGAGGTGGCAGCCAAATACTGTGAATCCCGGCCGTATGCAAGCAGATCATCAGCTTCATGACAGCTTGTGATTCAGCATTCAACATTGAGACATTAGTACTGCCATAAACTTTACAGATGAATGAATGAGGAACTCCCTTTTACGACATCAAGCATGACTACACACACCTAGCCATTGAATCCTGTGCATGTTCCTGTGACTCAGTGGTAGAGCATTGCGTTAGCAGCGCGAAAGTTAGTGGGTTCAATTCCCAGGGAACACACATACAAAAACTGTATAGCCTGAATGCACTGTAAGTCGCTTTGGATAATACTAGTGCATCAATACTAGTAATATATCGATATTGGAGGACCGCCCCAGTAATTAGTGCTGCTCTGCATAAAGGTGTACAATAAAGTGAAGCAGCAGAGGGGAAAAAAAAGTTTAAGAGTGGAACTAAATGTGAAAAATAATTGTTTAAACGACTTGTCTCACAGTGTATATTATTCACATTAAAGAAAAAAAATGACCTGTCAACATTATAACTGAGAATTTCATCATATGGTAGGATGTCTAAGAGCAACAAGACAAGATACTAAGGAAGTGTGGCCATCAAGAAATAATTTAGGGTTGACGTATGATGTAGAAATGAGCTGTGCTCACCTGAAGATCTACTGGAGCTGCCGTAGGTGCGCATTTAAAGACATTATTTAAAATATCTGACTGATAAACTTATGCCTCGATTGGCCTCATTTATTTAATAACATGCTGTCAGTAGTGGCAACACTTCCTGGTGTTATGGACATCATCTCTGGTTAGGATAGGAAAAAAATTGGCGGAGATACAACTATTTGAAAATCTGGAATCTAAGGATACAAAAAAAAATCTAAATATTGAGAAAATCACCTTTAAGGTTTTCCAAATGAAGTTCTTAGCAATGCATATTACCCTTCAAAAATTAAGTTAATATATTTACAGTAGGAAATGTACAAAATATATTCATAGAACATGATCTTAATATCCTACAGATTTTTGGCATAAAATAAAAATCTATAATTTTGACCCATACAATGTATTTTTGGCTATTGCTCCAAATATAGCCGTGCTACTTATGACTGGTTTTGAGCTCCAGGGTCACATATATTAATTGGAAGAAATTAGTAGATGAGTCAACTAATCAAAAAATATTGTCGATTAAAAAAAGATTGTTAGTTGCAACTTTAAAACAATTCCTTTACAGAAACCAAACCTCTTGGAGTGGACAGAGAATGCAAATCTAAGCCAGGAATCATGCAAACTACAGCAGGGACACGTTTACAGAGCCACTTCCTTTATTTCTGTAACCTTACTCCACCAACACAAGGAAGAGATGCCAACTCGCCATTCGTGTTCACCACAAACCAGCAGGTGTAAAGACACGACACACAGACAACATTATAGCCAGCATTAATATAGAGTTATATACAGTGTAGCTTACTAGAATGATGTAACATCTCCCTCGAAACCACCTGGTGACTAAACAAGCCGAAAACACACAAGTGACATTACACACCTCGCATTCTTCGCCTTTAACACTACTACATGTCCTCAAAAAACACCTGGACTTTTCCGTAACATTAAGAAAGATTGTTGAAGGCTTTGATGTTTCTGGACCCATCCCCTTGCGCTATAACGTCAAGCCATTAGTGCTAAGCTAAATGATAAACAGTGAGATGGGGGGGGGGGGCATTAAGCTGAGGTAAAACACGGGTACATTTCAGATCTCTCCACGAGTATTAATACTCGTTTCTAAGCCATTAAAATTGCAATAAATACCTCTGTTATTCCTCCGTAATGTCGGTGAATGAAGTGCTGCGTGTGTCCGTTGCTAACTGACCGGAGTCTAACGTTAGTTGGGCCTCAAATCGAGCGTCGATTTGACGGAGGATTAATAAACACACCTCTAATGTTACTTTAAACCCACTGAAACGTTCATAAACTGCAGGATAACTGGGATTTCGCGGCCGGTAGTGTCAGGCCACCCGTGGAAGTACAGCTCGAGTGATAGTTTAGCGAAGGTTAGCGCCCCAGCTTATGACATCGTCCCGGTGCACAGGCTTTAGCATTAGCCTGTGCGCTCTACTTCCTATGCAGCCCAGAGTCAACCCGAGCAAACGCGAATAAAACCGAGCGGCTTGACAGCGCCGAGCTCAACGGTCACATACGAAGACATTTAGTCGGTTAAAACGAGCTCCCACTCACCAGCCGTTATGATACCAGAAAACAAGTGCAATCTTCTTAATCGACGGAAGGAGGAACGGTTCAGACATTCAAAATGGCGGCGGCCCCAGCCTCAGCACATCTACCGCAGGCGGAAGGATACATGACTGATGGTCTGAACTTCAAATGCGGGTGTAAGAAGGTGCGACCTGCTCTAGATAGTGAATGATGCTGTGAGCTTGTGTTTATGAGCATCGCCAACATTTATTACCGTGCTCAAGCGATAAAAAGAGAATATGAGTTAAAAAATGCGGTCAAATGGCTTGCATAGACGTGGTTTAGTATAAAGTAATGTGTAACCCCCTGGAGCATAAAACCAGTCATAAGGGTCGATTTGTTTTTAGATTTAGATTTATACATAATCTGAAAGATGAATAAATTTGGTTAGGATAGGACAACTATTTGAAAATCTGGAATCTGAGGGTGCAAAAAAATCTAAACAAAATATTGAGAAAATCGCCTTTAAAGTGTCCAAATTAAGTTCTTAGCAATGCATATTACTAATCAAAATTAAGTTTTGATATATTTACAGTAGGAAATGTACAAAATATCTTCATTGAACATGATCTTTACTTAATATCCTAATGATTTTTAGCTTTAAATAAAAAAGTATAATTTTGACCCATGCAATGTATTGTTGGCTATTGCTACAAATATACCCCAGCGACTTCAGACTGGTTTTGTGCTCCAGGTCACATATAACAAGAGGCTCTAGCCACCTCACTATATAAATCACGAGCTATGAAACTCTGATACTATGCTCGTTTTTACTCGTGTTGTGTTAGTGGAGTGTAGTTGTGTTTTAACGCTAGGCTACGTCGAAGAGTATAGAGACCTACGTGTCATTTCGGCGGATGACTCGCTCAAAGAGGCGTGCTGCGGTCCGCGCACCTCGTGGCAGTCGGTGATGACGTCACCCGGGCCGCGCAGTGTTGAGGCGCTTCCTTCGGGAGTCACTGTAGTGAGCCAGGGGTCGTTCAGCCGAGCTGAGGAGTTAATCTGCGGTGAAGTTTGGCACTACAGAGGTTTCTAACAAGTGTCGCAATGATCAGTCCCTCTAGAACAGCATCTGATGCCAAAACCCCGCAAATATGATGACCTAGCTACCTTCCTAAAACATCAAAGCAGATGTTTTCATGTATAAAGGAAAAAAAAAATTTATATTGTGTGAGAAAATTAAGCATGATATTATAAAGATTATTCAAAATCAAATAAATTGCTTTCATATTGTACAATAGCCTAGATAATGTTGTATTAATGTTATGTTATATATAAATGCATCATTCATGTATTGTATAATATATTATATTTGGCTTTTATCACTGCTAACGGCGAATGCAATTATTCAAAGATCACCTGGAATATAACTCGTAATAATTAGGGGTTCAGCTAGAACAGGGATTAAAGCCTACGACCCCCAAATATGATCTTCCTAAAATATAAACACTTTTTCACAGCACATATTGTGTGAGAAAATAAAGCATGATATTATAAAGCCAGCATGTTATTTCCAAAGTCAAATAATTTGCCTTTATATGGTCACTGCACTGAATCCAAGCATTACGTTGACCGCTGTTTCTCTGTTTTTCAACTTATTCTATGTATGTGAAGAGAAACAATTGAATTGAGTTTCTGTTTATTATAGCACCTTTCTATGTAATAATTATTAGAATAACATTTCATTTAATTTTATACATAATTATATTAAGAATTATTAGTTTTTCTTCATTCTAATAATTGTTTTCATCTCTGAACAACTATTTTACATTTTAATTTCTTATTAATTTAAGCAAATTACTCATATTTTGAGCATATTATTTTTATAGTAAGTTGTCAGTGTCAACAGTCAGTTGCATTTTACTCACAGGTTTATTTTCTCTTGACTACAGATTTCAGGTAAACCGGCACACGGGTGGATATTACTCGTCCTCGTTGTTTCAGTTAGCTTATTAATTGTTTTCAGTGAAGCCTAAAATATACCTCTGCAGAATCAAAAAGAAAACAAATCAAGACCTGCTTGTACTCTTCACAATAATAGTTTGCCATACCTACAGTAACAAAATGCATTCTGTTTATATAGTACCAAACATATTTATATATACCTATTTATTGCATTTGGGGGACTGAGAAGTAGTCACATAAAAAGTTAGATTTTATTTTAATGAATACTAGGCAACATCTAATCGTATCCCTTGTGCGACCTTTTGGACATATTTGTCCTTTTCAGTTTTTATATATATATATATAATTTTGCCTATGTAATTGCCAACTGCATACATTTTGGCACCGGTGTGTATTTTTATTGTAATTTTAATATTTCACCCCCATTTCCTTTAATAAATCTGTTTTGCACTAGGTACAAAAAATAATTCCTCTCAGCGCCTTAAGAACAAAAATGTCCCCATTGAAACCCATTAAAACTGCTATTTTTAATAGCAGTGTTGTTTAACTGTGAAATTATGCAATTTTGTTAATAGGCTTTCATTCTGTTGGCAAGGTTTCAAAATTATAATTTTTTACCAGATGGTGCTTTCAAAATTATATTTTTTTACCAGTGGTGCCATTTTTTCCAGATAAAACATATACTCACTTTATTGGCCAATGTTTTCTATACTCACTTTATTGCATATTATAGCAGCATATTATAGAGCCAGTTGGATAATAATGCAGCTATAATTGTGTGGGTGTGTTGGTATGGATGTCAGAGTGTGGATTGTATGTGTGTCAAGGTTGTCCAGTTGCCAGATCTTGTATGAAACGCATCACCTCAAACAATCGACACAATACACACATTTCAAACCATTTGTGACCTCAACCTGGCAACACGCGCTGTTGATGTCTGCGCAGGTAGTGGACGTGCTGTTGATGTCTGCGCAGGTAGTAGACACGCTGTTGATTTCTGCGCAGGTAGTAGACGTGATGTTGATGTCTGCGCAGGCAGTAGATGCGCAGTTGATGTCTACGCAGGTAGTAGACGCGCTGTTGATGTAGATTTCTGCGCAGGTAGTAGAGCGCGCTGTTGATGCGCAGGTGTTGATGTCTGCGCAGGCAGTGTTGATGTCAGGCAGTAGTAGTTGACGCGTGTTGATGTAGATTTCTGTTGAGTAGACGCGCTGTAGCAGGTAGTAGACTGCGCAGGTAGTAGGCGCGCTGTTGATGTCTGCGAAGGTAGTAGACGCGCTGTTGATGTAGATTTCTGCGCAGGTAGTAGACGCGCTGTTGATGTCTGCGCAGGTAGTAGACACGCTGTAGATTTCTGCGCAGGTAGTAGACGTGCTGTTGATGTCTGCGCAGGTAGTAGACGTGCTGTTGATGTCTGCGCAGGTAGTAGACGCGCTGTTGATTTCTGCGCATGTAGTAGACGTGCTGTAGATTTCTGCGCAGGTAGTAGACGCGCTGTTGATTTCTGCGCAGGTAGTAGACGCGCTGTTGATGTCTGCGCAGGTAGTAGACGTGATGTTGATGTCTGCGCAGGCAGTAGATGCGCAGTTGATGTCTACGCAGGTAGTAGACGCGCTGTTGATGTCTGCGCAGGTAGTAGACGCGCTGTTGATGTCTGCGCAGGTAATAGACGCGCTGTTGCTGTAGATGTCTGCGCAGGTAGTCGACGCGTTGTTGATTTCTGCGCAGGTAGTGGACGCGCTGTTGATGTCTGCGCAGTTGATGTCTGCGCAAGTAGTAGACGCGCTGTTGATGTCTGCGCAGGTAGTAGACGCGCTGTTGATGTCTGCGCAGGTAGTAGACGCGCTGTTGATGTCTGCGCAGGTAGTAGACGCGCTGTTGATGTCTGCGCAGGTAGTAGACGCGCTGTTGATGTCTGCGCAGGTAGTAGACGCGCTGTAGATGTCTGCGCAGGTAGTAGACAACGCTGTGGGAGAATTGATGTCTGCGCAAGTAGTAGAACAGCGCTGTAAAGTGATGTCTGCGCAATGGTAGTAGACGCGCTGTGAAAATGTCTGCGCAGGTAGTAGAGGCGAAGTGCGCACTATAAACACAATGTTGTTATGTACTGCGCAGGTAGTAGACGCTGTTGTTGTCCACTTTAACTGCGCATCGGAGTAACGCGCTGAAACATTGATGTCTGCCACAGGTATTTAACAAATCCAAAAAATATATAACCTAGTAGAACGTTCGATGTGTTTTTTCTGTTGATATATATAATATTTCGATTTGAATATGGTTCTGCGCAGGTATTGTAGACGCGCTGTTGATGTCTGCGCACATATTATCAGGTAGTAAAATAATTCATGACGCGCTGTTGATGTCTGAATATCGCAGGTAGGTAAAAATGACGCGCTGTTGATGTCTGCGCAGGTAGATGAGCGCTGTAGATGAATGTCGACATCTGTTCGCAAGGTAAATGAGGAAGAAGAGGCAGGTTTTCTAGAAATTATACGCGTGAATGTCTTTATTTAATTCATTTATATATAATAACTGTTAAAGGTTTAAACACACATTCAGCCAAAGTGGGACAACAATATTTAAACACCTTACAAGAAAACTTACAAATTAAAAAATATATATATTTGCATTTTATTCACTGTTAACTGTGGAAACAAAAGAAACCGAACTGTCCCAATAATATTTGTTTCTCCATTTAGTGAGCAACCTGATAATTTAGAAATGAAAACCTTATGTCAAAGGTTTTCTAGCTTTCACCATGACACAGTCATCGTGGCCACACCCACCAGTGTCATATTGCATCAACCAAAACTATTTATTATTTATAGAAACAGTGTCCCTTTCATTAAGAACCATACGTCATAAACTTAAACCTCTATAACTTTGTTTGTTTCACTTTTTAAACTGTTTTTTTACTTCAACAATAATCTGCCATGGGTCTTCTTTAAAATTAGACATTTTTCGGCATGGACCTGTATAACTTTTTTTATTGACGCACACGGGTTATGGTAGTTTAGTATTACTAAAGCATGTATCTACATTTGAATCAGATATACAGACAGACAGACAGACAGATATACAGACAGACAGACAGACAGACAGATATACAGACAGACAGACAGACAGACAGACAGATATACAGACAGATATACAGATAGATATACAGACAGACAGATAGATAGATATACAGACAGACAGATATACATATACAGACAGACAGACAGATATAGATATACAGATATACAGACAGACAGACGGATAGATATACAGACAGACAGATATACAGACAGACGGATAGATAGATATACAGACAGACAGATATACAGACAGACAGATAAATATACAGACAGACAGATATACAGACAGATAGATAGATATACAGACAGACAGACAGATATACAGACAGACAGACAGATAGATATACAGACAGACAGATAGATATACAGACAGACGGATAGATATACAGACAGACAGATAGATATACAGACAGACATACAGACAGATAGATATACAGACAGACAGACAGATAGATATACAGACAGATAGATATACAGACAGACAGATATACAGACAGACAGATATACAGACAGACAGATATACAGACAGATAGATGTACAGACAGACAGATATACAGACAGACAGACAGACAGACAGATATACAGACAGACAGATATACAGACAGACAGACGGATAGATATACAGACAGACAGATATACAGACAGACAGACAGATATACAGACAGACAGACAGATATACAGACAGACAGATATACAGACAGATAGATAGATAGATATAGACAGAACAGACAGATACAGATAGAGATAGACAGACAGACTAGATAGATAGATAGATAGATAGATAGATAGATAGATAGATGACAACAGATAGATAGATAGATAGATAGATAGATAGATAGATAGATAGATAGATAGATAGATAGATAGATAGATAGATAGATAGATATGCAGACAGACAGACAGACGACAGACAGACAGACAGACAGACAGACAGACAGATAGATGATAGATAGATAGATAGATAGATAGATAGATAGATAGATAGATAGATAGATAGATAGATAGATAGATAGATAGATAGATGACAGACAAACAGACAGACAGACATGGGATGGATAGATATGTTGTTTTAACCATTGTCATCCACGTATGTGTATCCCACAATGCGTCTCGTTGTTTCCTTTACAAATCAAACTAGCTTCCACTCACAGAAATGGAAAAACTGCTAGAAAGGTAATCTGCAAAAACTGTGATTAAAAGAGGGGTGGAGAAAAACGGCTGGGAAGGGATCGCTAATTGGTCAAATGCGCGAAGTTTGAGCCTCCACAAGGCTCAAGGTTTTGCTCTTAAAACCCATTTTACTTGCATTATGCGAACTGCTATCGTCACATGTGCAACAAACAGATTCACTATCAGCATGCATATTTTGTTAATAATTATTTTATCAAATAATTTTTGAGTAGAGCAAAATACGTTTATAATGATTCAATATAGTAGCCACTGCGTAAAAATATATACAATTTTCACAATGTTTCTCAGCTTTGTATCGTTGCAAAGGAGCGATTGACTGAACGTGAAAATTATCACGTGACGCGACTGTTACTTTTCTCCGCGCTGTTGAGGATGAACCAATCAGCGTTGAGTCGATAGATTAGATATTTAATAATATTTCTGCGACCTACTTTCCTTTGTATATCATGTACAAACCATTCAAATTAGATTATATAAATGACCATGTTTACACGTGGATACATGTTTCTAAATGAACAAACCACGTGCTGAAAGGTCAATGCGTTTTAACGGGAAACTGTGTTTCTGAGCCGCAGAGCGCCCCCTTCAGGAACACACGTGTTTCGTTGATGGACAGCGTGAGGTAGATGATAACATTAGTCATTCTTCTCAGCTCATCGCTTGAAAAAAATGCATGTAGGTGAAGAGTCTCTGCAGTGCATTTGCCCGGCTACAGTGGCGCAGGCTTTCACATCTTCCCCTGGTCTCTTATGTTTGGAAACCGAGCTCTATCGACATGAACTCGCTCTCATCGCGACCAAGACCAAGACGCCTGTTTGCGCTAAAGTGATCTTTAATTCTCTTTTAGTCAAATGCACCTAATCGCGCCGGCCAATGTAGCCGCCCGGTGCTCAGCTCTGCCTTCTGTTTACGGGATTGTTGTCTGCTATAGTACATTTACCTTTGCATTAGCCGAAAGCATCTGCACATCAGTCGGATCAGAGAAGAGATTCATCCGGGAGAGGGGGATAATATGTCAAGACGCAAACAGACCAACCCTTTCAAAGTGAATTGTAGGTATCCCAGGTATTGTAAACACTTTTCATTTACTAGTTCGCGTAGAACAGGCTTTTTGTCTCCTGGAGGTGATGTGATCCTGATACAGTGTGGCATTGAGTTTGCTGTCGTTAAGATGTTACAGAGGCCAGGCTTGGTTCACAAGCTCAGTATCAGCTGGTTTAAAACCTAATCTAGAGGATAAACACGAGGCTACTTGAACCCGTGGGGTTTGACTCCACGAACTGAATATCTCCTCACATGCACTTACTTCTGATAATGTCACTGTGAGATGTGACCCTGGACCACAGCACCAGTCATAAGTCACATTTTTTAAATTGAGATGTATGCATTATCTGAATAAATAAATAAGCTTTCCATTGATATATGGTTTGTTAGGATTGGACAATATTTGGCCGAGATACAGCTATTTGAAGATCTGGAATCTGAGGGAGCAAAAAAAAATTAAATAAATAATAATAATATTGAGAAAATCACCTTTAAAGTTGTTCAAATTAAGTTCTTAGCAATGCATATTACTGATCAAAAATTAAGTTTTGATATAATTACAGTAGGAAATTTACAAAATATCTTCATGGAACATGATCATGCATCCTTCATTCATGATTTTTGGCATAAAATAATAATCTATAAGTTTGACCCATACAATGTATTGTTGGCTATTGAATATACCTTTGCTATATGACTGCTTTTATGTGGGTCACATATTCTTGCGAAGAGACTGAAACCCTACATTATCCGTAAACAATGGTCTTTAAATTAGTGCTGGCAACGAATAATCGCAATTAATCACTTCCAAAATAAAAGTTTTTGTGTACATAATATATGTTTGTGTACTGTGTATAATAATTATGTATATATAAATACACTCACATGCATGTATATATTTAAGACACATATGTTATATTTATATATTAAATATATTTATATTTAAATCAAATTGTGATTATAAATATATACATGTAAATAATTATATTATACTATCTACATTTATACATAATAAATATACACAGGACACATACACATATTATGTTCACAAACACTTTTATTTTGGAAGTGATTAATCGTTGCCCAGCACTAATTTAAATATAAAACACCTCCTGCAAACTATAGTCTGCATGAAGCCTGTACTCTTTTTCTGGACCCGCTAGATCCATCTATTTATCCATCCATCCACCCATCCATCCACCCACCCATCCATCCACCCATCCATCCATCCACATCCATCCATCTATCCATCCACCCATCCATCAAATATCCATCCATCCATGTATCTATCCATCCAATCCCCATCCATCCATCTCATCCCATCCATCCACCATCCATCCATCCACCATCCAATCCATCCATGTATCCATCCATCCACCATCCATCCATCCACTCATCCATCCATCCACATCCATCCATCCACCATCCATCCATCCACCATCCATCCATCCCACGCATCCATCCATCCACTCATCCATCCCATCCACCCATCCATCCACCCACCATCATCCATCCACCAATCCACGCATTTTTTTTCCATCCATCCACTCATCCATCCACGCATCCATCCATCCAACCATGATCAGAAAATGTTTATATATATATATATATACAAACTTTTGATCATATATACACACACTACACTGTAAAATAAAAGATTGTTACTTGCTGTTTCTTTGGAATACTTTGTGAAATTAATTAGCAAAAATAGCCTCAAAGTAAATCCCACAGCATTGTTTAGTATAGTTTCCAGTATCTACTGTGTGTGATTGAAAGATTTTCAGAGCTGATGGAAGTGAAACACATTACTGTAAATATTATAGTGCTATCAAACAATTAATTGCATCCAAAATAAGTTTTTGTTTACATAACATATGAGTGTACTGGTTTATATTTATTTTGTATAAATAAATAAATACACATACATGCATGTATTTAAGAAAAAAAGTGTTGTTTATATATAAAATTAATGAATATGAATATATACATGTAAATATTTTCAAAATACATACTGTATGTGTGTGCATTTATTATAAAAAATATACACAGTGCACACATATTGTGTGAACAAAAAGTTATTTTGGATGCGGTTAATCGTTTGACAGCACTAACATGTTACTCAATCTATTCTTAAACAGGGACTCTAACAGTGGGGTGCACTATGGGAAATGTTACTCTATGGGAACGTGTATGACTGATCTTGTTTTTCATCATGCCTGGCTTTTGTCAGTTAGGCAAAGTGAGGCCTGAATTGCTTGTCTGGGTTTATCTGATGTTTGTCTATGACTTTTCTTCCAGCACACCAACCCAGACAGCATGCTAGGGCCCCGTCCCCTGCCCGTTCTCAGGATTTGTACTGTTTTCTGTTGGGTTGGTGGTTTTGTAAAGGCTGTGGGATGGTTTGAATTCAGGAGTGCTCTCATTGTTTGGCACCCGAGTTAAGTTTTGTCTCTTTTTGTCTGTTTTGTTCCCACCCCCCCTCCAATGACTTCAGCCTGTCTCTGGTGTCTGTTGGCTGATGAGTTTGTCTCTTTGTCTGGATTCAGACAGACACTGCGTCACCTCCTGCCTACAGACACACAGACTCTGAGATAACATCACAGTGGCACACAGGGGGGGGGGGTGAAGACGGAGGGAGGGTGGAGAGACAGATGTACAGACAGAACTGGCAGTGCATGGGGGATGGGAAACGCGCTTGCATCAATCATGGGCTGACTGCTGTGGAGCCGCTCTGTTGTATCCGTTAATAGTTAAACGCTGAGCCTGAGATCCCTCATGCAAGTCTTCTGTTCTTGTAGATGCCCCCAAACACCCTTTGAAACCATCCTGAGGATGCTGGGAAAGTATGGGGTGCAAACTCTTGACAACCTTTGGTGATTAGTACTGGATGTGAAATATTACGTCCGTCGGCTGTTGTTTTTCAGATGGGAAAACATGTGGTGGAGGCATTCCTGAAACGGTCTGAGCTCAAGTGTAGACTAAAGCTTGCTGAAGTGCTACACAATTAAATTATAAAATCAGATTGTAGTCCACTTTGAACTTAAGTCTTGTAGTTTATTAGCTGCCTTGATCAGAGGCAAACATCACTACTATTGCTTATATAGAGTTATGGGATAGTTCATCCTAAAATGAAAATGTGGTCATTATTTACTCACCTTCATGTCGTTCCATTCTTTCTTCATTTGAGCAACGTCTCAGATTTTTTTTTGTACATACACTCTTAAAAACAACGATTCCAACAAAGAGTTTTCACAGCGATGCCATAAAATAACTACTTTTGGTTCTAAAGAACCTTTTCCCACTGAAGAGAACCTTTTGTGGAATGGAGAGATTCCACTCTCTTAAAAAGTAAAGGTTCTTTATTGGCATTCCAAAAAGAACATTTAACATCTACGGAATCCTTCCACTGCACAAAAGTTGCATTGCAAAAAAGGTTCTTTATTATTAAAACATTTATAAATCATGGTTCCTCTAAGAACGGTTCACTGAAATGTTCTTTGTGGAACCCAAAATGGTTCTTCTATGGCATTGCTGAAAAAACATCCTTTGGAAGCCTCATATTTAAGAGTGCATGGATGTTACAATGGAAATTAATGGTCATTACAATTGTTTGGTTACCAACATTCTTCAAAATATCCTTTGTTTGTGTTTAGCAGAAAGTCACAGAGGTTTGGAACGACATGCGGAGTACATGATGACATTCATTTTTGGGTCAACTATCCCTAAAAAAAATCAATGCATTGATCAAATGACTATGCAATGCATAAAAACATTTCTTTTTCTGTATAAATGTATTTTTTGAACAACTGGAGTACCTTTATTTGGTCGTCTGTGTCCTAATAGGGAAACGAGAGCATAGAAGACTGAAAGACTTGTCATTGTTCAAGACAAGGAAGAGCTGTCATCAGACGATTGATGATCTTGTGTGCATTGATTGCTTTTGTTGTTGATGTCCCAGTTAGATACAGGAGTTCAATTAAATTTCATGTTATATTTTGGTTGCATTTGTGAGTTAAAGAAAGGTGCATAATATCGATATATCAGTCGCAGCCTCCAGAATGTTATCAAAATATAATCATATTGCAGCAAGTTTTGAAGTGTCTGCAAATATTGTATCGCTGGTTTAGAAAATCAATGTCAAGTTGCATCTTAATGAAACAACCTATATTCACCACTACTAATCACTCACTGTGTGCTGTAGTAATACCCATAAATCATGATTGGCCAGAGAGTGATTCATCTTTTCTGAATCATTCAAACATCGAGTTTTTGAGGAGTTTAGCTTACAGGTATAACATAATATAAACGACTGTTGAAATGGAGTAGAGATTTAGGACCTGGAAACAGCATTATCAGAAAGACAATATGCCAAATTAGGCGTTACTTTTATGAGAGATCAGACTCCTCAATGTTTTCCTGATGAACGATAAAACAGGTCAAAAATAGCAACACCTCATCAACCCTCCAGAGCTCTGTATCGTGTTGCACTGGCACTTGAAAGCATTCGTATGCTGGACACAGAAGGTGTCTGGTGGATGGCAGCGATAATAATGGGATGCATCATGCATGCAGAGGGAAAAGCATCTCCGTGTGGGCGTATGGAGTGCTTCTGGAGGAGATGAATCTCACATTAGAGGCACGCAGGAGGTGCAGGCGGTTTCCTCTGGGACTGCAGTGTATGTGGAGCTGAGCGTGTAACGTGGGGGTTGTGAGCGTGAGGTGGAGTGTGTTAATGTTCAGATCACACAACACCACCGCAGCTCTGGCCTCTGTTGTCTTTTCTTTGAAATTCAAAATTTAAGAGAGAATTATTCAGATTCGGGCTTTCTGATGTACATTTGGAGTCTTTTTGGTGACACTTTCCTATGAAGCCTGTATTGATAATGCATTATAAGAGTATTCGTTATAATTGCATAAAGCCTTATATACATAATGTTTAACTAATGGGACCTTACAAGTGTTCCTGTTTTTATTTAATGCATCTAACAGTGAGCAAAACACTTGTTACAATGTTTATTAGACTTAATTAGAATAATTCAATGGTTTGTTGTCATTTTCATGTCGAATCCAGATATTAACATTTATTTTAATAATGTTATCGTTATAATATTTTATGCTATTTTATTGTTGTTTCATATTAACCAACGGCGGTTATGAAAATAATGGTTACAAATGAACCTTATCGTAAGATCTGTCCCAAAGATCCACATACGTTGTATTATCTCATTATTAATAGTAACAGTGTTGTCACAAAACCAGAATTATGACTTTGATACGATAACTAAAATATCTCAATACAGCCTAAAACAATGGGAAAAGTGACTGAATAATAGATAACAGAACATGGAAGTTAAAAATCTTTGTTTAATTTATTATTATTTAAACAGGAATACTTGCAATTTAAGAGAGGGTGTTACAAGTGTGTATCTTATTAACAATATAGTTACCTTGTTATTATATTTATACAAATTAGTGCATTAGTTTAAGCTCACTGGTAACTCATTTACCTCTGAAAGAAAGTTATGTGTTTTCGTGCAATTATAATAAAAATGTTTAAAGCAAATTTGTCATATAACCCATTCATGCTGTTTAAAGAAGATTCCATTATTAATTATAGCAGACAAATACCACTTATATACATTATGACCACGTTATAAAGCCGTTGGATGTTTACAAGACTTTCTATGAGACTTATAATACATTACTACTGTTCAAGTGGATGTAACATATTCATTGTGTGTTATAAGTCATCAAACTCTTAATTATTATAACCACAAATAGTTAAGAATTATGTGTAATAACTGTTTATGAGATCACACATAAGGCAGTGTGCATGCATTATAATGCCTTAAGAATACCTTTATAATGCATTAGAAATACAGCCTTCATAGAAAGTGTTACTATGTTTTTCTTCTTCCTAGAAACAACCACAGTTTTAATGTATGGGCAAACAATACTGATTGGTTCTCCTGAATGTCTTTTGTGTTCCACAGGTTTAGAACAACATGAAAGAATTGTATTTTTGGTTGAAAAAGCGGAAAGTAATAACAGTCATGAATGATGCCTCAAATCGTATCTATATATTTGGCGATAAAACAACAAAAAATCGTATATTTATGAAGCGATCTGAGTTGGGCCTGTATGCAACAACATAGCAATCACCCAGAAATGCACAGAAACTCTCAAAATAGAGCAACCAAAGCAGGAAAGCCCTTAAAAACTGCTTTGAAATGAAGGGTTCAGATGCAGAAGCCTCTAAGTGCCATTTGAAATGTTCTTCTAAACTGAGCTATTTTCTCAGGCTCCCGTGTAGGTTCAGTAATTTCACTGTAATGGCAACGAATAGGTTCTTTTCATTGCCACTAAAGTGAAAGAACTGAACATAAACATAGGAGCCTGAGAAAAAAAAGCTCATTTTAGAAGAAAATTCAAACGGCACTTAGAGGCTTTTGCATCTGAACTCTTCAAATATAGTGGCGTTCTCCGTGACCCTGTCGTTTCTCTCACAGGGCCTTTTCACACGACTGGGTTGTCCGGCCCGCAGCACACTTTTGAGATGGATGCTAGAGAGGACTTCATTGAGGACGGGGAATGCCATAGCAACAACTCACAGGAACCCGAAGAGCAAGACAGCACAAGTGGTGAGACACACGGCTTCAGAGGCATGTCTGTCTGGGAAATGATTTATATATTTGCTTACCGCACATCAAATAAAAAAAAAAACCAGGAAGACAGTTTTGTGATTGCAGTGTTGAGACATAAAAGCAAGGTGACCTGTGATGGAGCAACTGATAACATTATGAACTATCTTCCCCCCCCCATGCTGCCAGACGACGGTGATAGTGATTTTGATAAAGACGACGACTCGAATGCCTCTGCTGATGACAGCATGACGAGTAATAAGAGCAGCCACGGCCTCATACTACACGATGACGTCAAAGAGGTGAGTGATGGAGGTTTACTGTAAGAACTAAGTAGATGGTTGTGTGATTATCTTGCATTCTTCTGTTATCATGATCTGCATGACAGCACGGTCACAGACAATGCTCAGGCAACTCAGTTTTTACTGTAAAAAAACTAAACAGCCTTGACCAGTTCTTTCATTTTAATAATTCACAAACGTTTAAAAAATGTGTTTCAAATTACATTAAAACATTCCCCATATTTTAGTATTTTGTGGACTCGGTTTTTCACAATATTTTTGGGAATTTTTTTTACCAACTTTGCATGCTTTTCATGTGATTTTGGCCCATTCATTAAAGCATAAAATATTTATAATGTAAAGGACAAATACATTTTTTTTCAGTCCCACTTTATATTAAGTGGCCTTAACTACTTTATACTTAAATTAATAATTTGGTACAATGCACGTTATTGTATACATACATGTTTTTACATTGTACTTACATTTAAAAAAATACCTGCATGTAATTACATCTGTATTGAATTTCTGTAATTACATTTAATTACACTGTTGACCCATCCCTTACTCCTTAACCCACCCATACCACCAAACCCGTCCCTAACCTTACCCGTATCCCACCTCAATAGCAGCAGAAGTGTTTTGCAATACAATATGAACACAATAAATACACTGTACTTATTTTTTGATGCAAGTACATAAGCCTAGTATTTAAGGCCACTTAATATAAAGTGGGTCCCTGGATTGAGATGAGAGCTTGGAAGAAACCAATATTTGGATATTATATCATTGGATATATATATATATATATAGCTGCCAAAATTGAGATGTTGTCAGGCCATTTGTCAGTGTAACTAAATTTCCTGTCCTATCAGCCCTTGTACTGTGCTCGTAACGCATGCTCTTTGATTGCACACTAATTCTGCGGCGCACGCTGTAGCCTGTATCATTTCATATTAATTTGAAGATTGAATGGGAAATTATTGCAACATTAAAGTATATTTAAAAATGTTAATGATAGGAGGGATTAATCACAATTAATTTTATGGAAAAAATGTGATTAATTTTTTTTAATTACATTTTTGTTGTTGTTTTTGAGACACCAGTGTTAATTGAGCTACTCCTAAGATTAATTAAATGCCTGTTTGTAGCAGATTTCCATTCTGAATTGATAATTTAATACATTAAGCACATGGAATTTTTAAAGGCCACTGTACATGATTGTCATTTTATTTACAAGTCTGTGTTACTTAATGCAATTTTAAGGTGAAAGCATGATACAATTCTGTGTCATCCCACCTCAACGATTGCTGGCATCTTTAAGGGTCGATAGATATTTTCTAGGGTGACTCATGGCTCTATAGCAACCCAGTTGACACGACAGTTGGAATGAGTCACGAGGGCTTATGCCTTCATTAGTCTGCCATACCACACCAGTGCCGTATCAGTCATTAGCAGTTTCAGGGTATAGTCACTTGTATTAAATCATACTATATATAAAAAATATTACACTACATTTCATTACATGAGTAACAGCCTTGTTACTCATCGTTTTAATGTTTTTTGGTGCATTATGTCTGTTAGGAGAACGAGGAGGGGACAGACCAGGGGGGCAGTTTTGCATGTCCTCTTTGTTCCCTGGAGTTCAGTAGCCCAGATCAGCTCATCGCACACGTCTACCAGGTGAGGACACCACTACCTAAGCCTATCCTATCTTTTAGACTCTTTTTGCACCTGGTATTAAGATTATCTCGGGTGATCCAATCACAAGTGGACATTGCTAAATACATGCGTGTACTGGAGTCTAAAACGTTTTGTGATCAAATCACTTGTCAATGCTATATCAAAATATATGTTGCTTTTCACCCTTTTTGAAGCTTGAAAGCTCTAGTCCCTATTGTAATTGCTTGGATTAATTAAAATCATCTGGAAGATAGAAAGCCAAATGGATTTGGAACAACAAAAGTGAATAATAACTATTTTAATTTTTGGACAGTTCCTTAAAGGCTCCTCATTTGAGAAGAATTAATGTATGAAATCTCTTTGTACCTTATTTACTTTTATCAGCACACAGCTGTGGGTGGCAGTAAGAGTTATATCTGTCCTGTTTGTGGAAGAGCTCTCAGTTCTCCAGGCTCTCTTGGTCGCCATCTTCTCATCCATTCAGAGGACCGACTGTCCAACTGTGCCGTATGTGGGGCTCGCTTCACAGACACCAACAACTTTAACAGGTAAGTTCTTTACTCAAGACATGATTTACTAGGATGCTGTGCTTCATTGTTGTTTCTAACTGTTTCCTGGTCTGAAATTGTAGAGAAAAGCTGAAGGAGTTCCTCGACACAAGCAGTGTAGAGATCAACAGTGAGGGTGAGGCCTGTGCCATGTCCAACTCTTTACCCAGAAGCACTATGACTAACCCAAACACAAATCCTGGTCCTGGACTGAACTCATTGCCAGATGGTCTTCTCCCTTCTGCACCTCCTCTTCCCTCCCTCTCTGACAGCCTCAGTCCTTCCAGCATGGGACTTCCGCCTCTTCCAGACCTTATGAACCCTATGCCCGTGTACCCGGCTGGGGTTTTGTTGGTCTGCAACAGCTGCATAGCCTACCAGCAGCTTGTGGATGCCCAGTCGCCGTCCATGCGGAAATGGGCGATCCGTAGGAAGAACGAACCCGTAGCGGTGCGGATGCATCGGCTTGAACGGGAACGAACGGCCAAGAAGACCAAGCGGGCATGTGAGTCACTAGAGGAGCAGGAGATCCGCCGCTTACGAGACCGTGAGTCAAAGCGTCTGCAAAGGATGCAGGAGACGGACGAACAGCGGGCACGTCGTCTGCAGCGAGACCGGGAGGCCATGCGACTCAAGCGGGCCAACGAGACGCCCGAGAAGAGGCAGGCAAGACTAATTCGTGAGAGGGAGGCCAAGAGGCTAAAACGGCGCTTGGAGAAGATCGACCCATCGCTGAGAAACCAGATCGAGCATGACCCTGCTGCGATGGCTGCGCTCACTGCTGATATGAGTCTATTCCAGTTTTCCTTTCCCATGTCCGTTCCTTCCATGGACAATGGACTGTTTATGAAGCTTCCCTAACAAGCACAGCTCCAAACACCTCTCTGCCCAACATTTGAGAATAATTTGCCATTCTTAAATCTTGACCATAGTTGTGATGAGAAGGTTATGGTCTTGCAGTTTCAAGGAGGTGCTCATCCTGACAGCGATTTGCAGTGTCATAGGCACCAGATGGCTTTCACTTTCAAAGACAGATTTGAGGCAACACGAAAGACCATGAGTTGCAATGCAACAATGTTGTGCAGAGTTCAACTTGATGCAGACAGGCAGCAACACATATGGCGACTACCAGTGATAGTATAGCCAACGAAGCTCACGTGTTCCGCTTGCCTGATACACTTGGATATTGTAGTTGAGTACAGAAGTGGTTCTACAGGATAGACAATGCAGTTGTTTCGAACCCCTAAGGGTGGCGGATTAGAGTAGTCAACAGCAAGAAGAAATAAACCTCCTGAAAACTACAAGCTTGGCAAAGAACCCCTCTAGGGTGCCTCATCCCTTTAACCATGATCTCAGTGAAAAATCAAACGAAGAGTAGGCATCATGCAGATAATGTTCCCATCTGGTAGTTAGAAGAGGAAACAAGAGTCCCACAATCACTATCAGTCAAGTAGGACACCTACTAGCGAGCAAGACCATGCCGACTTGCCAAGCTCCAATGATTTAATTGCTGTCAGTGTGAACAACCCTTTATGGATTTCTGTAACATATTACATAATTAACTGAACTTTTGAACTGAATTGCAAATCCTCTCAGTAAGCATGTTTTAGGAGACTTGTCTACTTTGTTTTCAAGGCTCAGACTTTTAGCCGTCTTTCTTCAGAGCAGTGAGATCCTTCTAGAAGGAGGTACTCTGTTTGCACACGGACCTACAGTGACAGGAGTGAGACGTGTGCCCACACTCCACCCTCAGCCTACTGTTCAAATTTGCCAGTCTAAAAGGTTGGAGTTTACCTGCAACTATGGCTCACCTCCCAGAACCCAAGATCGGGTCACTACTAGCTCATACTTACAGAACAAACTACCTCGCCATGGGATCTTTGCATGGCCTAGTCACATCTGTGGCCTCAACCGGAACCACAAGGGCTGTGCAGGTCCACACACTGACTCCATGTTCCCTATGCTAACACATACTCTTGTCCAGGGGTGTAGTCCTCTAGTCCTGCTCCTGGAGGGTTCATCCTCCAGAGTTCACTCCTGAACCATCTAATCAAGGTATTCAGGGTTACTCGAAACCCCCAGGCAGGTGTGTTGGAGTAGATTGGAGATAAACTCTCCAAGATGTTGGCCGTCCTAGAGCAGGATTGGACACCCCTGGTATAATCATTGCCCTACATGTTCGCCGAAACGACAACTCTTTATTTAAATGCTGTTTGAGTGCTGCTGACCCAAATGCTGAAATCTAAAGCCCCTTTTCCACCGCAGGAACTTTCCCCAGGAACTAGGGACTTTGGGCCGGTACTCGGTGTGTTTCCACCACAGAAACTAGGATCTAAATAAAGTTTTAGGTACAAATTTGCCCCTCGGAAAGTCCCTGCTCGCAAGGTAGTACTTTTTCAAAGGTCCAAAACTTTCTGCTGATTGGTTGAGTTCATGCAGCATTGTATTTCAACCACCATATTCGCATATTTTTTTTTAAAATATTACTGTTATTGTGTCATGAAATGCAGTTTTAAATGCATTTCAGGCGAGAATGTAGTTGTTTAAAACTCAAATCTGCGGTTTATTTATAAAGACAGCGCCTATTTTGAAAATGTGCTTCACCGATTTCGGAGACTTGAGCTCCACGCGGCCAGCAGGTGCTCAGTGCTTATGTTTCTGGACGAGAGCAGCCTCACCTCAGCTAGTCCTTCTGACATTTGCCGCCGGCTCTGATGTCTCTGTAGTGGTTAAAAATCAGATGTAATTCATTTTGGGTAAATCTAACAGGTACTCTTTGGTCTTTATTCTATTAATATGTTAAAATTAAAAGAGGCAATACTGTTTGATATAATATTTAGTTTCATTGTAATGTATGTAGCTTATGTTCTCTGAACTACATTTCTGTGGCTATTAATGTTTAAATGAAACTGAAAAGAGGCAGTGGTGTTTGATATCATATTTAATCTTATTGTAAATACAGGGAGGTAGATTGCAGAAGCCGAGGTGAGCTGCCTGATGTTATCAAGTACGCTGCTCTTTTCAGAATTACCGGACTTGCGTCGTTCCGTCCGCGGGAGCTCACACTTCCGAGTCGAATTTGCAAAGTCTGAACTACCGAGGATGCAAGTCTAAAATGTGCATACTTTGCATTGAGAAATGCGCGAAGACCTACGTCACTAGACTATTTGCCTAATCTTCTCGGTACTTTAGACCAAGACAGCAACACGTTTGGGGGAAACAAGTTCCTGGGACAAATTGTTCCAGGTAATTTCAGTGGAAAAGCGGCTTAAGTGGGGCTTGTGGTCTTTGCTTATACAGACCATAAGGTGTCCTACTTGTCAAGATTTACAAGGAGACCACCTTTGCAGCCACTCTGTCCCTAAATGCACCCTTTAGTTGAGCCCGGACTGGTGCAGACTTTGGACTACTACCTGACAGTCTGTGTGTCATAATATCACTTAAGTGTGGACTCCATGAAAGACTTCAAGGGCTGAGGGTGCCATTTGGGACAAGGCCTCTATTGGAGACTTTGTCCATTTTTAAAAGAGGAAGGTCATTTCTGCGGATGTACTGTTAGATACTAAATGTATCCGTTTCAAAGCACATTCAGACACACATCTCTGACCTCCCAAAGGCTTTATACCTTATCACAATGCTACACGGGTTGATATTTGTCTAGGAACTCAGGGATGGTGTGGATCACCGGCATCCTCCTGAGAACACAAGAGGAGCAGGAGACCTCCTCTTCCTTATTCTTCATTATCATCACCACTTGCTCAGATCATATAGGCCTACTCAATTTTACTCACCTTTACTGGTCACATTGGCCATTTTTTATCTTGTTCAGACTGCAAACTCCTCACCTGAGCCAAAATGTCGATATGGATATTACACAACTCCATGACGTCTCAACTAACCAACCAGTCTCTTCCCGCTGCTGCTCTCACTGTACTGTATAATGTGTATGTTACCTCTTTAAACCAGTGTGGTCCCGCACTGGACCTGGGAATGCTTGTTGTTAATGGTGAGGCACTTAGTGTGTGCTCGATCTCTGTGGCAACATAAGTAGTGTACAAATTCAAACTGTTGCCTTTGTCACTGGAAAGTGTTGCTTTGGTTTTATATTTAATGGTTAAAATGAATTTGTGTGCTAATTCTATGAGATGTGCAATGATGTAAAGGTTTAACGAATGCATGTACAATGAAACAATCAGGACGAACACTTCCAGAGAGAAATCCCTCCTGTATGAAGCAGTGATGATGCTGCATATGTATGGTAAACATTTAAATGACAAGGTAAAGACACATTTGCAAATGTTTCACACCAATTTAAAGGTGACGTGTGTAATTTCTGCTCAACAACTGATGGCCAAAATAACACCTGCATCCCAAACACTGCCCCCTATCTTCAATTATTCACCAAACAGGTACTCCCACCAAAAATTCTAACCAATTCAGAAGCTGACATGTTGGAACGCCCAACAAACAAAGCACCGCAATGTTTATGGTAGTGGTTCTTAAACTTTTTGGGTTGGCCACTTCAAGAGTAAAACAAAAGCAGACCACCAAATCTCATTCGGAGGTGTCATTCAATGCCCTTTTCACCGATTCTCTCATGAGTCACAGTACATTTTCCAGAAGGCTGTTTTGTTCCTTTTTAAAGAAATGAACGCTTCTTTTGATGAGCCGACTGTTTGCTTACCAAGAAAACTCTTACGTACACTTGACAACAGACAACAAACACTTAAGCATAAAATTGGTGTTAATATTAGTTGGTCAATTCAACGTTGGCGCGTTTAATTATTCAAGTCTTTTTTATTGACTACACTCGCAAACAAGTTTAAGAACCACTCTACAAGTTGAGAGAACATTACACACGTCACTTTACTCACTTCTCAGTGTTTCATATTAGGTGGAAGGGCCAGTCATGCTAAAACGGACCATCTGTAAGCACCTCTTGAAAACAGGGTAGACTGTGTATGATATGCATGTCTTATATTTCATTCCAATACTTATTACAATTTATTTATTACTACAGTGAATGATGCACATTTATGTTTTAAATTCATAATGTTGTCATTACCTTCTTTAGAGATACCTCTAATACTCAAAAGTGAAGCAGTTGAGCTTTCCCGCACAGTTGAAGGCAACTGGATACTGGTCCCATGTTTATGCTGCTGTGAAGTATTAATGATGGGCTCCTTAAGTAAAAGAAAGGATTTAATGTACATGTGATGAAGCATCACTATGCAATTGAGAGCTGTACTCAAGAAACTTTGTATTACTACTATGCAGTTGATATGAAAGTAAATGGACTCAAATGCTCCAGATCACAAACCTCAGGCAACTCTCTTGACAGTCAAGCCATTGGTCCTCAAATCCGTAACCCTCGACCACCAGATCCATCCTTAGTTTTGTTTTCAGTTACTCCCTTGATAAGGACTGTGTTGATGTATGCACATTCAGGAAGGAAAATTCAGTTTTTTATGAGCAATTCCCTAAAATGCATCATAAAGCGCTGAGCTATTTCATACAATAGCATCAAAGTTGTGGAAACCCATCCTGATGCAATGAGAAAATCAAATGAGTCTCTGTATTACAGAATGAGATGTTGGCAGGATGCATTGTCTATTTTGAAGATAACATATAAAAGAGTATTTTCCAACCGTAACCCTATTTAGTCTGCATTATTCCTAAACTAGTATTTTTAGTGGCATGCATTGCCATGTGACATGTTATGTATTAAACAACCATTTTATTTTACATATCTGTGCATATAAGTCAGTAAAACCCTGGCAAAGGAACTTGCATGTTATAAACTACATGTTCAAAATGCATTTATACGAGCTTTTCATTAAGGACTGGAGTTCAGTAATAACTTGTCTTTTTGTCAGTCTATAGATATTTTCATGATAATGTTTACAAATCGAAAAGGCCAAAATGAATGAAACTATACTTAAGTGACAACGTCACAACGCCAAATGGTCCTGTTCAGAAAGCCATGCTCTGTTATTGGGTTGAAAGCTCGTCGTAAAAGCAGGAACAGAATGTGGAATAAACATTGACTTTACTGCTACGAGTCTGTTTCTGTCTTTCTCTCTTGAAAACATGTCTGCATATGTAAAGTGAGATTAAGGGTGAATCCCATTTCTCTGTCTTACCCCTTCCCCTTCGTCTTACCCCTAGCCCTTGTCCCTCGAAACCGAGTGGTAAGCGCTAGGGGTGAAAACATACCCCTATGAAATGAGACACCACTTGGTTACTGTTACGTCATCATACATCGTCGCTAGCTGCTGCTACGTCACCAGAGGAGACAAGTGTTGATCACAAACTCTCCGTCTGCAAAGTGTGTGTTTGTCGATTGCGTGGGTTTTAGTGATGTTTTCTCTATTCAGAGAAATGCGGGACTGTTGTGCAAATCAGCAATGTAACGTTAGCGTGGAAAAATAGCAATTTTTAAAAACGTTTCAATTAAGAACATGGTTGCAAATATATATGTAAGTTACAGGACTGTGTAGAGCACAAAACAAGACTGTCGTAATTTTAAATAAATTATTTAAGCCGAAAATACTCTCTGGATGATCTGGCCGCAGTGTGTTCTGGGTACCCCTTGGTTTCAAGTAAGCTCGCGAAAACTCTTGGTTTTAAGGGGTATCTACCCCTTCCCCTTACCCCTCGGTAAAAACCAGAATTCGCCCTTACTCTCACGTGAACGCGCAAAACTAAGGGGAAGGGGTAAGACAGAGAATTGGGATTCACCCTATAACATCTGAGACCACGCCGAAAATCTGGTATTCAAAAATTGTCATGCTGACAATATTATTTTTATCGGAGCATTTTCAGGCCCCACTGTAATAAAACGATGCACTGCAGTTGATATAATGCATTTCATCTGAAATTTGGTCACAATACACTTTGATTCATTTATTTTAGTTATTTTCAAAAGCATGCTGAAAACCCCCCCAAAAAATAAAATCACCCCCTTATGAATAAATAAATAGCAATACACAAAGTTGTAAATTCACAGACTCAAGGGTTGTATTTCAGATTTAAAAAAAAAATGAATGCATAATACATTGGGTATTATTGTAATCATAATCTAATATTAAACTCTGCATTGTATTCTTTAGGTGCGTCGATGCACTTTTACAATTCTATTTAGAATTTATTACAATTACTAGAATGGAATGCATATGAAAAAACAGACATCAAGCCAGCATGTTAATATTATATATATATATATATATATATATTATATTGTGTTTACTTAACAAACATGATAAATGCAAAGTTTCCAAGAAGTTAGCTGTAACAATAAAAATACAATATCTTTGTGTCCTTACATAGAATTAAAACAGGAAAACAAAACAGCCCTAAGTAGTTCACAGAGAGATACAAATATACAGTACAAATCTATTTTATTCAAAAAAGGGTACAAATAAAAACGCAACAAAATATAGTTATTAATGCTTTGTAAAGTTCAGGTAGGTATAGGGCAGTCTAAGGGAGCACTTTGGGTAGACAACTCTAAGGCTTCTGAGAAGAATTAATACATATTGGTACGGCCATACGATATTAAAATGTACTATACAAAGTTTATACAACCTGGATTATACTTGAGGATTGAATATTACACTTACATCATTGCATATATTTCGCAGATTTGATGCATTAAACAAAGATGCCATCTCTTTTAAAACCGGTCACAGATCACATAAAAAGCAGTGTCACTTAGTGCCAAGAAGTACAATATCAAATTCGAGAGTATATAATGATTCCTTTAAAACCTTGCAACCGTTAGAAACCTGATTTCATCCGACATTACTGACTCTGGCCTGCCGTGCCAACGAGTTCGGTCTGGGATTTACACAAACCGCCATGTGTTCGCTTCACAAAAGCCTTCCAAAACAATATATACACATTCAAAAAAAATCAATTTGAAGCAATGATTCCAATATAACGCACTGAAATGTTACTGATACAGAGCTGCACATTCATCCATAACCCAGACGGATATCCTCAAGTGGGTTCAGTCGTTCTCACACGTCACAAACTGACATGTCAGCTCAAAACTCGTCAACAGGGAGACTAAATGGACTTCTGTTAAATATTTCCCAGGACTCTCAGCTCAAACCATATCAATAACTGCAAAGATTCTGGCTTTATACGCACCTTCTTCTAACACGGACTCCAGTAAATGTTATCTTTCATCACTTCCTCGAACCATTTTAATGAGAAAAAAGCAAGTTCCAGTGATAAAGAGCTGGTCGTTTTTTAAAGCATCCTTAATCTCAATATTAATGCTGATCGAGAAAATAAATATCTTTGTCAAATTTCAAATACAAAATTTAGAGGGCATTTGATTTTGGGTCAAAATATAATTTTGTTAGTGTTGGGGAGTAAATATAGGTACCATTTAACGGCTTTAAGTAAATTAATTACAAAATAAAAGTCCATTGCAGTTACTGAGGGGGAAAAAAAAAGTGTAATTAAATTACAGTTACTTATGAAAATGTTAACGATTACAAAGGGGGCTACATCTGAATATTTTCTGTAACAGCTAGGATGTGTTAATATTAATTTGTTGCGTTGTTTTTGATTTGCACGATGCCTCCTGCCATTTACAGGCCGTTTAGTAAAGCGAAGCTATTCTGATGCTTTTGATTGGCTCTCGTTTGAATTTGAAGCATCTGACATTTACATCAATCCACATTGCCACTGAAAGCTTTAGGCTTCAACTTGTCTGAGAGTTGATTAAAAGTTGAAAACATTTGTTAGAAATTTAGAGAAGTAGCCTAATCAAAAAGCAACCAAGTTGCATTAATAAAGTCATTGAAATCGGTACACTACGCATTACATTTTAAATAGGGTAACTAGTAATCTGTAAGCTATTCCATTTCCAAAGTGACCTTCCCAACACTGGGTTTTGTGAGATTCGTACATCACACGCTTTCTCTAAAGCACTGAGGAAGTGAAGGAAGACGTTTCCCGAGCTAGAATCAGGGATGTCAACAGTGCAAAGCATCAGTCTTCACTGCTACCCAACTAACAAAATATAAATACAACATTTAAGGTTTAGAACGTATGTTAAGCTTACATTGTGTTAAGTCCCAAAATATCGTCTTACAATCAGTAAGTGCAACGTCACTAATTGTTGTCAGTGACTACTAGAGACTTTGTCTCCATGTGAAATCGTACGACCTTGCAGAGCGGGGAGTCACTTCTACACAGCGTTTACGAACGGTGCACATATTAAGGCGTTATTGACAAGCTAATACTATACAAAACTTATCTTCATATCTGTACAAGCATACAAATGGATGATTGTTTTACGTGGTTTCAAATGATTCAATATGATGGCAAAACATTTACCGTAACACTACAGGTGAGGGGAAATAAGTGCAGAACATTTCATTGCATCAAAGTGACAAACGTCTATGTTACATGATTAGGTGAGGATCTATGGAAGAACAACATGGGATTCCCTAAAACAAAGAAGAATAGGGCGCTCTGCACACCAGATATACTCTAGAAATATCCTTCGATTTCAACGGGGAACATGAAAATCATGCAAGTGTCATGAAAGCAACCTGAAAATGAACTGCAAAACACTCGTTTGCAGGCTGGTCTGGTTGTGCTCTTTGGAAAATAAATTCCCAATTTGTTTCAAATAATCCAGCTGTTTCCACATTCAAAACGCTTTCTAGCCATCAAACCCCGTGTTTATCTAGTATGCAGATGCCCTAATCATTAAAGGGAGATGAAATGCTGTCAAAAGGGATGCTGTACTTGACATTTATGCAAAGGCGAGGTAAGGACATGATTTGATTAATTGTCACACATCCGTACAGCGAAGGAAATGCAGACCGTCTATGGGAATGTAGCTTGTGCTAAACCCTTCTGCGCTGTTACCATTGAAGATACAACATATCAAATTAACCCTGAATGATAAAAATCACAGCTTGAGTCTCAATTTCCCCCCAAAATTGATCTTACGTCATTAACCAAACTACAAAGTGCCGCAGGGATGACGCAATTCTGTAGGCCAAAACTAAAAACGCAGTTTAGCGTTTGTGTTTTTGGTTAAATGCCTGAAAAAAAGGTCTGTGGTGAACACAAGCTCAAGATGTGTTCATGTTTTATTTAATGACAAATAAATCAGAAACGTTTTTTTTTTAAGCTTTTACTTGTCTTGAAAAAGGCAGATGTTAACAAGTATCTAAAATAATATTTTCTGCAAATAACCCAAAAGCCAATGGAAAAATCTTATTGGGTTTTTGTTGAGGACACCAAGGTGTTGAACTTTCAGGTTGGCCTTCAGAAATAAGTAATCACTGCAGCAGTATATTGTAATATCTCTAATTCTAGTATTTAGGATGCCATGAAGTTTCGCGCCGATGTTTAGATAGGATCAAAATGGCCCTCAACAGCACAGTAGGGTTTAAGCCAGTGAGAAATATGGCATGATGACATTAAGAGCAAAATGGAGACACACAAATCTCCCAGAGTACAAAGCTTAATAAGACAGACCAGAGTAAAGTTAAGACATTGGGAAGGCACAAACATAGCGTCAACGCTCCTTGTTTACAGTGCACATGATAGTAGCTCAGCTCTTAATGAAAGCGTACTCAGTCCATCTCCGCCTCGAAGGTTGCAGATTGGAGATTTCATCTCGATAAGAGACGGCTGGTAAAGCAGTGCATTTGAGAAGACCGAGAACAGTGCACCATTGCTGACAAATACAAAAAAATAAAAACATACAGCACCAACCAAGCGACACCAGATAAGCGTCGGGTTGTGACTTGGTAGTGATATAACGAACCACTACCATAAAGGTCACAGAGTCTGTGGGTTACTAGAAAAACACAGAATGTGCAGCGATATTGAACGTGCAGCTGACTTCTGGTGAGATCTGAGGATTGAAACTGCATTAGGGTGCTGACTGAGTCTCTACTGCATAGCTCATGCTAAAGCTGTATCGTTCTGCTATTTCGAGTCAAGTATTGCTTCAATTCTAATACTTAAAATAATGGAACAGGTCTGAATTTTCAATAACAAAGCTATTATACACATCACATGTTCCCTGTCTGTGAAGGAATAATGTAATAACTTAAACAAGCTGAAGCTGGCGGACCAAGTGGCTTGAGCCCAGAAGACCAGATCAGGCCAGTTTAAGCTGTTTTTCCTGGCCTGAAAGATATTAAATTTGTCTACAAGGCTTTAGGGGACAATTGTGGCCCTTTTAGACAGTTGACACCAGGTTGAACGTGAACTATAACAAAGTGTCCTCTGTGAACTTAAAGGGGTCCAAAGTGCCACCATACCGTTCTGGGACAAAGGAGACAGAGGAAGGAAGAAATAACGAACTAGATTTGAGACCAGATTATAAATAGCATGAAAGTGGGACTCCTTTTAAGAAGGAACAGGATGTCTTCAAACAAAATACTAACAGATGATGCTTGTGAAATGCTTCATAAATGGAGACAACAAAGGATTTGAACCAATTTAAGGTGATCAAAACCACACACTTGCCCGTTCTTCTTCATTTAGTTAAATCAGACTTGTTAGTAATGCCGAAAAACCAGATGGGTTTATATACCAGGGTCGTAATCAACGGGACACACCCTCATAATTAGTCACGAGTCCTGTGAATTTAAGTGATGACCCTTGTTTATACCCCTTCCGAACTTCTCTTTAACATTAGAGGACCAAGAACTTCACAGACATGTGGTATCGTTGAGGTCGATGCCGTTTGGAGGAAGTCGAAATCTAACTGGTCCAATGTTAGCGCTACATTTATATATTTAAAAAAATATTTCTTACCTAAAAGAACAAAAAAAATCTTCTCTTAAAGCCTTTTAAGAGGCCAAAAGAGTTCAATTAAATCCTGGTCCAAACCCAGACAGCCCAGCAATGCCAAGAGCCAATAACGCAAATAAATATCAAAGGTCTCATGAAAGGACTTGGGTCGAAATGGAAATAAAAATTGGCATCTGACAAATGTGTAAGTGGCATCAACATATTGAGGGAAAAAGAGAAACTATAAAAACATGAACAAAAAGAAAACTAACAAAACGTGGGAATGTCAGGCTCTTTCTGGAATGCTGTTTTGAAATAAAACATGAGCTTCCTTATGTTTATAATATTTGGTCTAATTGCACTTAAGTCATGATTTCATCCATCTGAAAATGTTCAGTAACTACGAAAAGTGAAACTGCAGCATTTTCTCTTGGCTAATTTGTAAACAGTGTCAACCTTGCCTGTCAGTTTCTCATGAGCCAAAACCCACCAACAAAACCGAATACCTCAAAACAACACAAACATTTTCCCTTCATTATTAAAAGAAAAAAAAAAACAATAAAACATATCTGATTCCCATTAAAGAGTCAGCGTGAATCAATTGAACTTATCTGTGCAATAAAAGACCTGCAGTACTAGTTTTAAAAATCACTCGTGGGTAATATTGCCAAAGAGAGAGAGACCGAACATTATACTGTACAAGAGTTCACCAATTATAAAAACCAAAGAAGAAACATCAGCACAGATTAGAAACAGTATTAATGAAGCTCTTTCCAGAGAAGAGCTGTTTTAAGATAAGTTTCAGTTCAACACTGGTCCTAACCAGGTATGATCTGACAAGTTTCCAGTGAATTTGTCCATCCAAACATGCTTGCGACAAAATCACAGCCTGTCAAAACCTACGGAAATAATTTGGACCTTTGAGGTTGCAACAGTGGGCAGAAATACAGAGCACAATACCATAAAAACCGATAAATGTGAAAGACAAAGCGTCCGGTTGCTTGGTGCTTTTTGCAGACACGATACACTGCAACTCAAGCATGACTTTTATCACTTGTCTTACCAGGTTAGGACACAATGTAAGGGGTCAAGATCTCTCTATAAAGTACAAGAGCTGATTCTGAACATCCTAATCAGTGGGTGTTTTAGAAAAGCCCCATTTCGAGGTGTGCCTTCATATTAGTCATCACTAAATTCAGAAAGAAAACCTACCTAAAAAGGACAGAGGTGTTGTTTTAAGGGTAATTGCATGCTTTAAATTAACTCCTGTTGTAACTGTTAGACTGAGGATTATCACAAAGTAAAACTGCATCATCTTAGAAAATCAAGAGAAGCGTAAGATAAGGATAAAAACGTCTCTACATACAGACTGCAACGGTTGCACATAGAATAATGGAAATACAAGGATTAATCTGTTTTGTACGGGATTTAAAAAAAACAAGAATAATGACAACTATTGCTTTGATTTTGATAACTGAGAAGGGTCAGTTCACACCCAAAAGCAGTGACTCTACACTTGTGCGTGCTAAACGCTTCCACGGGATGACTTCATGTAATCAGAGCAATAATCCGTTTCACAGGAACTGGCTGTTCGCAAACAGCTAGAACCTGTTCTGCATTTGGTCTCGGCTTTGCAAGAAGGGCTGATTTTGGCTGACACCACATATTGTCTCCAGGAAAAGGGCACAACAATGTAGGATTAAATAAAAATAGTTAATAATCAGACTGAAGGATGTTTCCAACCATGAGGTACTATTTAGAGGAGGTTTTCCTAGGTCGGCCTTTCTGGGAAATGATAACTCCAATGGGTTGGAGAGGAGAGATCACACTTAAACTGGAATGCAGATTCAGAACCACTGCTGAATCAAAACTAAAAAGCCACTGAGGAGTTGTTAATGCAACAGTTAAGAGATGCATGCTAGACTTCATCTGGAAATAGTTCCTGATTGTAGAACGATTGTTGGATCATTTGATTGATATGACGGCGCTGGGCAACTGTTCTCAAACTCCAGACTAGAAAGGATTCCTCAGCAGAAGCACCCTGAGAAGAGGCAGGGAGAGGAGGAGAGTGTAGTAAAGTGAGGACTAACACACCTCTAGAGAGACACGCATTAAAAACTGTCCAAGTTTTAAGGTCTTAGCCAACAAAAGCCTGGCGGTGCAACAAGAGAGACAGTCAACGTTTAGAGAGAAAGAGCATGTCTTTTAGGGGAAAAAAGTTGTTGAGCAATCTATCCTCTTTTGTCCTTCTTTAAAATATATATTTATTACTATTGTAAAGGCTTTCAAGACTCTATGGCTGTATCCCATTCTTATCCCTGGCCTTTCTGAAATAAACATCTACTCGAGGAACTGCATGATATCTTCGCGCAAATGATCACTGCCTAACATGATAGTTCACTCACAGGAACACACAGACGTCGCAGGCTTTGGTACGTGATTTACCAGATAAAGCTGCCCATGCAGATCATTGCGAACGCTGATCATGACCTGACACAAAAGTCCTCTGCTCGAGACCAGAACCGAAGAAGGGGGCGGCAGGGGGAATCTTCCAATATGTGCAAAATCTCAAACATTCTGAGGCTACATTCTCTCTCCCTCCAACGCTCCCTCTTTCGCATCCATTCGCTCAACTGACACTTCGCTCCCATAGACAATCTCTTTTGTCTGCTACTTCCCGGCGTTCGAGCGGCCCTCGATGGAAAGCTTGACCTCCTGAGGGATAAACGACGGCCGAGAGGAGCCAGAGGTGGCAGCTGATGCTAAACTCCCTCCCTCCTCGTGTTTGATGCTGTATCTTTGGAAGCCAGGGGCAGACCAGCGCCTCTGGGACGCCCCTACGGAAGAGGCTCCCGCTCCGGTTCCCAGTGGAGCATGACCCTCAGTGTGCAAATAGTAGTTGCTCTGGCTCCGAGTGTGCTCTGCTGAAGTCCTGTTAGGTCTTGGGGGCACATCGACATGTCGCAAACCCCCGACCTGCATGGGCTCCTCCTTGTCCCGGTCCCTCTCTCGATGGATGCGCTCCATTTTTAATTGGCTTTGTGGCCGAGGGGTGTGCTGGGGTGCGGGGGGGCCCATGGGCTGAGGTGGGGCTCCTGACGTGGAGTTGACTTTGGTGGGAGTCCGGGCCTGAACTTGTTGGGGCGGTTTCTGCTGCGACGCGGCTTGCTGCTGCATCGTCACAGAGACGCAGACATCGCCCACTTGCAGATGGTGGCAGGTGAGACCGTACAGTTGGGCAGTCCGCTCAGGGTTACAAGACGACCAGCCCTGGCCAAAAACGAAAAACGGGTGTTCGGGGGGAACATCTATAGTCACTTTGCTCTGCTGCTCCCCCACGTTGAAATGTAGCGCCACTAGACCGGGCCTCTGTTGACTAGCGCGGATTTCTACCACCATGCTTGAGTCGATCTTCAGCCCGCCGCTCACTTCTGCGCTCCGCATGAAGTCCTGAGTCTGCAGATCTTCTACACGCTTCAGCTCTCCGGTAGCCAACTGGATGATGGCGCCCTTCATGAAGTGCGATGGGCCGGAGGGTGCCAGCAGAGGAGCCTGTGGGAAAGTACCAGGAGGCTGCTGGGAGGGCTGTTGCCCCTGTTGGGGAGGCAGCTCCACCACCGCCCGCTCCAGAAGGCATGCTCTTGCATCCATGGCTTTAGTATATGGAGCGGGAGAAGCAGCAATTGCTGCCGAGGCCACATCGTTGGGTTGGAAATGCTGCTGCTGCTGCTGTTGGTGGTGATGGTACTCCAGAGGCACAAGAACATGCTGTCCATTGGCCAGGATAATGGCATGGCCTTGTTGAACGATCTGCTGCTGATGTGCTCTAGATTCAGCTGGATTTGATGCATAAGGTGTTCTGACTTCAGTCTCTCGACCCCTCTGAGAGCTTTGAGACAGGTTCAGAGGGGCATGTGCTGCTTCCTTGCGACTCACGCCGTGGACAGGAGAGGCAAGTCGTCCGACCACCTGCTGGACCTGAAAAGGAACCAAATTTAAAGTGTCATTTTATTTCAGAATTTGGATGGGAGCATAACAAGCTGGAAAGTGACTGGACTCAGATTTTGATATAAATCAAAACAATCTCTGTTGTTTCTAAGAAGTAGTAGCCTGAGTTACTCAATCTTTAACACACCCAAAGAAGAGCTATTAAAGGAAGGAAGTGGTGTAACTGGTGCTGACTCACAAGAATTGCCTAAAAAAGGCACAAATTCTGGAAATGCATTAAGTAGTGATGAAGTAGGAGACATTCACAGTACTAATATATGATTCAGCTCCAGTGCAGTTACTGTTAACTAGAAAGTCAGTAATTGAAACAAAACTGAAATAAAGTTAAATATATATTTTAGAAAAATAAACCATAAAAACCTAAACGAAAATTTGAAATGTTGCCTTGAAATCAAGTTTAATTGTAAAATTAAATAAATAAAAAAACAAAACAAAAACTGGACTAAAAATAATTTAACACTAAATAGAAATATAAACAAAACTAATAAAAATGACAAAAGCACAAATTACTTGAGCTAAAGCTGAATATAAAAATAAAAACTAATTCAAAATATTTCTAAGAAATGTAATAATTTATAATAATGCTAAAATAACACTGGCACAGTCAGATACAAAATCCAGAAAATCTGATTTAAACAAGAAAATAAACAACATTATACGATTTTTCATTGTACCCAGCAAACACATTCAATCCAAAATCTTTCATCATTTAAAAACAGCATTTAAAATTTGTGTTATTTGTTTAATTTGGCTCTCCTCATTTATATATATATGGATTAGACAAAAATTTGAATCTCATATATTTGAAAACTTGATGCAAAATTATTAACATCAGAAAAACTGCTAGATAAAACATGTTCACTACTGTTTTAAGTGTTGAATTCAAGTTTCCCCATCATTTTAAAACACTTTTCAGCTTTTCTAAGGTGCACTCAAAAGTCATGCGATGTGGCAAATTAAGTAATCAATTTGAAATCAAAACATCACCCTATTTACTTAAAGCACTTTCCTGGTAATATAACTTGCTCTTCCTCTGAAATCACTTCCCCTTCTCAAATAGTTATTTAGGCACTTTTTAGCAAACCCTGAGTGAGCCTATGATAGTAAACCATCCTTCCCTCACCTCGAAATCAGTGTCCGGTGTGCTGCACTGTCCTGGCGACATTCTGCCCTCCGGCCTGCGGCTTTTAAAGCTCTGGGGCTCAGGCGCAGCGGCCTGCAGCAGCCGTGCGCTTCTGGCCGAATAAACTGCATCTTGATGGCTCTCCCTGCCTCCGTGATCTCTGTCCCCACCATTCACTTCTCTCTCCTGCTCCATGGAGCTGCAGCGCAGGTCTCTTTGCGGTTGGACGCCCCTAACAGTGGGGTGGTAGTACACAGCTCTAGGGCTGAGCTCCCCGGCAGGCAGCATCCCTACAGTCCCAAGTTGCGCTTGTGTCGTCGTTTGCTCAGAAGCGAGCACCAGAGGAACTCCCATCTTGGTGTATGCATGGGTCGAGACCTGCTGCTGCGAAGAGGCAACTCCTTCCTGAATGACTGACGGATACTGAACCAGGTGTGCGGAGTGCGTCTGGGAAATAGCGGACTGAGGTGGTATCAAAGAGCTGGGAATGAATCCCGGGGGCACGGCATAGGGAAACGCAGCACCGTAGGGAGAGCTAACAAACTGCAAGGAGGAGTGAGGGATCTGGGTGTAGCAGAGCGGAGGGTAGGGAACGCTTGTGTGCTGTAACACCTGGGAGGGAACGGTGTAGGCAGGAGAAATGTGCAGATTGGTGGGTGAGTAGGTGCCAGCGGGCAGAGCTACTTTATAAAGCATGCTATACTGATCCACAGGAAGCCCGACGAGACCCTCAGCACCCTCCACCCCATAATGCACGCTCGGCTGGGCTCGCAGCCATTCGCCACTACATTCTCCACTCGCCCCAGAGCTTTGTGAAGACGGGGCATCCTCACCTCCTCCTCCTGCACTCCCAATGCTGCCGCTGATGCTACTACTGTTAATGTTGTTGGCAGAGGTGTTGTTGTTGTTGTGGTTAACAGGGAGGTCCCGCTTCTTGGGAGGGAGGCACTCCTGGTTGCGTTCGTGGACTGGCTTCATGATTCGGGATGACAATGGGCACTGTTACTGAACAGAGGATGGGACCAAGCCTGGCAGCCGTGGAAATAGCACCACTGGAATCAGCTCTGAAACCCTCCCGCTGGCCTCTTCCATCACCTTACCTAAATGCATAAAGAAATCATGTATAAACTAAATATGTTTGGTCACACTTTATTTTAAGGTCCAATTCTCGCCCTTAACAAACCATTAACTAATACTTTTGCCTCAAACTCCTAATTTGCTGCTTATTAATCGTTATTAAGGTAGTGGTTAAGTTTAGGTATTGGTAGGATTAGGGATATATAATATGGTCATGCAGAATATGTGCTTTATAAGTACTAATAAACATCGAATATGATAATAATAGGTATGTTATTAAGCAACTAGTTAATAGTGAGAATCGGTCACTCCCTATACTAAAGGGTTACCATATGTTTAAACGAATTATGTATAGGCTTGTGCTAAACATATTGGCCAGACCAATAAAACAGCAGGTTTTGAGATTGCTGCATTGGCTGACAGCCTTGTCACATGGATATTGTACTATATTTCAATGTTTTTCAGATTTTTTGTAAATATTGTGTAAAATGTAACATATTTATTAAAGCAATTTTGCAGCAATGTGCAAAAGGACACATTTTCAAATAATAGCAATTTTGCCTTGTCACACAGATATTGCACATTTCCTATATATTTCTAGTTAATTTTGAGTACATGTAGTGTTAAAAAAGTACAATATTAATAGCAATTTTGCAGCAACATACACAAATATGTATTAAATAGCAATTTCGTTTTCATTTCACATTTTAAAAGGACAAGTCTGTCAATTTTCAAGCAGCTTTGCATTGCAATGTCAGTAGTATATGTGAATAACGAACACTGTGTAGCCTAATCTCTCTCCATGTTACCTGCACCCAGATACCGCCGTTTAATTTTTAGTTTGAAAACCTCTGTGTTAGATAACAACAATCAGCATCGACCCAAACCTTTAATTTATTATCGTTCGATTCATTCAACCTATTCAGACAATATACACCCATAACCTAATTTTGCAAATTTAAAGTAAACATTACATAAAAAAATATATAAAATCGAAAATGTAAAATGCTGCCTTGACAACTGAAATAGATAAGTATACAATGAAGAACTAAAATTAATAAAACTGAAATAAAAAAAAATGTATTACAGATTTAAATAGCAATTTAAAAAACTAAAATAACAAAAGCAGCACATAAGTAACTTTAACATTACAACATTACGAAGCTGGTCACAAATTGACAACCTTTTCCATTGAAAAACATATTGACAACATATTTTTTGAGGTATTATGTGTCATATATTATAGAGCGAAATGTGGAAGTCTGAGTAACGTTAACCACAGACCTTTTTTACTCATCAAATCAAACGTCACTTTTGTAAAAACCCATTGGAAACTACCGAGGAAATCCACAAACATGCCTTCCCGTTTGGCATAAATGCACCGGCCTAAATATATCAACACAAACAAGATAAATAAACTACTAAATAAAATCTTCATGACAAATAACATTCAACTTTTAAAATCAAACAATTACAATTAGTAAAATTCACCATATTTTACTTAATTTTATCACTAATTTATCACTAATGTTGACATCATACCCTAAAAAATAAATCAGCTATAATATACTACAACCATTTTATATAAAATAATTGTATTTAACCTTGAAATTCACAAAAAAAAGGATCACAAAAACCAAGTGCATCAACAGCCATAATACTTAATAAAATTAGGCCTAAAAGATAATGCACTCAAAACACATTTCTTCCAGGCTAACTGTATTGTGCCTGTGATGCTTCTGTGATTTATACACAGTACATTCAATAAAGAGGAAGAAAATGCGCTTTCAAGTGCAGAATAGAAAAAGCCTGCGCCATGTCTGTCCATGTTCTCTTAAAGAAACAGACACTCATTCTCATACACATGTGTGCCAGAGCAGAAGATCACCAGCACGGAGAGCCACAATGGCCTATATATTAAAATAGCTCATTTGACATTTGAGTGTGTTATTTAAGATGTGGTATATTTCAATCTAAGCATATCCAAAACTTGGTATGTTTCAATCTAAGCATATCCAAAACTTGGTATATTTCAATCTAAGCATATCCAAAACTTGGTATATTTCAATCTAAGCGTACCCAGTTATTGGTTTAGTGCAGATTTGATCTTTATCTGATCTGTATCTGACATAAACACACGACAGACTTTGTTTTGATATGATTAAACAAATATTATCCCATAAAAGGTAACAAAATGCAGCACAAAATTGAATTTGATGTGCAATTATTGCCTCGTAGAAAACGTCGAATTCTGATACAACGTGTTAAGTGGATAGAAATGCATTTTCTAATTTATAAATACAGTAATATCTCGTTTTAGTAGCCGAAAGTCACCGAATTACGCGCAAAAATGAAAAGTTTCTATGAAACGGAAACTTCGCCCTTACCCTGACACAGTTAAACTGACACAGAAAAGCGAAAAACATTCAAAAGCACTAATGAGACGCATTTAGAAACACAATAAAGCGGATTGAGGGGTTTGGGGTGAGGAATGACATCGCGCTGAAGTGAATCGTGGCACAAGCAGAGACACTAACGTTACTGATGTTTTCATCGAGACTCGAGCGTTAGCCAGCTGCTATTAAAGCCAGTCACCTCACTAGCCAGACAGTTCACACGGGAAATATACTCATTCGTTTGCAGAAATAAGTTTGTTTCAGTATGTTAAACCTAATTTCGCCAGTCGACGCGTGTTTGGAAGTAAAGCAGGAGTAAATGAGAGGCTGGGATTTACACTGGACCGCCGCTAACAGGCTAATAGCTCTTCCCACAAACCCAAACAGCCGCTTCTGCGACCGGCCCGCGACGAAAACACTCACCTCCGCATAGCATCGTGTAGACGGACGCGCAAAAATACAGACTCTCGGTGGAGCTCGAGCAATAAATCAATGGTTAAATGTGGGCTGGTGAAATCTGCCCATTCCGGAGGCCAGCAGACTGAAGCCCGGCGGCGCGCGCTGATGACGTCACGGAGTTGAGCCAAGGCGCGTTCGTGTGCAGCAGAAATATTACGTTTGAGTTGTTTACTGTTTTGCTGGGGTTTATAAATATATATGTTATGTATGATATGTTATGTTATACAATATAAATGAATATATTAATACATAAAAAAATATTTATACAATTAATACAATTCTGAAAGCTGAATAAATAAGCTTTTCATTGATGTATGGTTTGTTATGATAGGACAATATTTGGCTGAAATACAACTATTTGAAAATCTGGAATCTGAGGGTGCAAAACAAATCTAAGTATTGAGAAAATCACCTTTAAAGTTATCTAAATGTAGTCCTTATCAATGCATATTACTAATCAAAAATTACTTTTTTTTACTTTTTAGTCATTCAGCAGATGCTTTTATCCAAAGCGACTTACAAATAAGAAAAAGTAACTAAAACTATAAGTTACAAGTCTATAAATACTATATATACACATTTAAGAAAATAATGAAATTAAATAAAATGAAAAATGCATACCACAACATTTCAAAACTTAACATTTAAATGAAAACAAAAAATAAAGCTAAAAACAATTCAAAATATTAAAACAACAAAAAGGTATGAGTATAAAGATATATATATATATATATATATATATATACATATGTTATTTAATTTCCATGTAGTATGTTGAAGTAACGTTACTAAAATAACTCAAATTTATTAAAACTAAAACTAAAGAAAATACCTATAAAGACATAAATTCATACATAATTTACCTAAAATTAAAATAGATAAATCAAATGGCAGTAGTTTATCAGCAATCCTAAAAAAAGAACTAAAAAGATTAAAAAATTAGGTTTGATATATTTACGGTAGCACATTTACAAAATATCTTCATAGAACATAATTTTTACTTAATATCCTAATGATATCCTACAAATATACCTGTGCTACTTATGACTGCTTTTGTGGTCCAGGGTCACATATGCTATATCAGTCGTATTAGTTTTTTTTCTTTCAAAACTCTTTCAGTGAACAGGATTTCTCTTCCCATGTTCTGAGTAATATCGATAGAGGGCCATGCTGAGCTGGTCATATATTGGGCCTTGAGGTGATATCCTCGCTCTGTCACACGGAGATGTTCAGACTTACAGGCTAAAAACAACAGGACTGATAATACTATCATGTTTAGGGGATCAGATGTGTTAAGCGAGGCGTTTTCAGTCCTTTAGATCCCCAAAATACCAAGACATCATCTAGATATTTTAGTGTACAGACCCAATTTAAGGGTGAATAATGATTTTATAAATATGTGTAAAATCATATTTGGAAATGTTTTGTATCTGTTACATCACATCAGTATTACATTACATCGTTTATTCTACTTATTATAGTACTGTATAATCTATTTTTATTATTTATTCATCTTTAAATATTTGATTATTAATTTATTTATTTTAATTATATCTTATTGTCTATTTATTTGACATTTATTATTCAACATGTATGTATTTATTTAGTATAATCTTTTTTTATTTAGTTTTTCCCTCTAAACTAACTCAAACCCTTTTGTTAATTACGAACAAGCAACAATTCCTCAAAAACTGCAGCCAAGTTTGATTCAACTCAGATCATTTGGACATAATCCAAATAATTATCCATAATCCATAAATAATCTAATCTAATCTAATCTAATAATATAATATAATATAATATAATATAATATAATATAATATAATATAATATAATATAATATAATATAATATAATAAATTATAATATAATAAAATATAATAAAATATAATATAATATAATAAAATATAATATAATATAATAAAATATAATTTAATATTATAATAATATAATATAATGTAATAAAATATAATATAAATAAAACATAAAATATAATATAATACATAATAAAATATAATATAATATAATATAATATAATATAATATAAAATAATAATATAATATAATATAATATAATATAATAATATAATATAATATAATATAATAAAATACATTAAAATAAAATATAATAATAATATAAATATAATATAACATAATATAATATCATAAAATATAACATAATATAATATAATATGATATAAATGATATGAATATAATTATATATATAATATAATATAATATAATATAATATAATATAATATAATATAATATAATATAATATAATAAAATATAATATAATATAATATAATATAATATAATAAAATATAACATAACATAATATAATATCATATCATATAATATCATAAAATATAATATAATATAATAAAAGATGATATAATATAATAAAAAAATATAATATAATGTAATATAATTATAAGATATATGTTGACGGATTAAAAGTTTTCAATGAATGGAATAAAAATAAAATATAAAGGATATAAAACCTGTTCATGCTACAGCACAATAGGTGGCGGTGAAGAATAACTCAAGTTAGCAAACAGCCATACAAGTAACGTTAAGAAGAAGAAGCCGCTCGTGTTGATTGAACACTCTCATGTATTAGCAGGTATTTTGGATCTGTCATATGTCTCATGTTTAATCAGTAGGCCAGGGATGTTGTAGTCAGCCGGACAGTGTCTTGTTAAAGTCGTTTTAGCAGCGCTGTTAGCTGTTATATATATCTATGGTTGAGACGAGCAGCGAGTCATGCTGCTAGATGTGCTACAGGGAGCGGAGGCTGGAGGATTCATTCTCATTCAAGGTAACATCATTTCTAGTCATCATCAATCCTCTTTCTACAATGTGTTCATTTTATGTGTCGTTGTTTTCAGATACTGTCAAGCGCACCGGGCGCGGACTCCTCAGGTGTTTAGTGAATGCAGCACTGAAGAGGCAAGTTTCTGTCTGCTTCGGGTCTGTTTTAATTGTGTTGTGTTGTGTAATGTTTGATTTGATCTTTATCTTTTGAAGAGGCGAGGACGTACATGTGCTGGGGTTTGAGAGCCCTGAAACAGAAGTGTGTGCTGGTTTGGACAGGAGCTGTGTGCAAAAGTGAGTTCAATAAAACACTCTTGATTTTGGGATTTGAGACATGCTTTCATGCATACTGAAACCTGAAAGCTCATAACATCACATGTATGTACTGACAGCGTGTCATTTAGCATGCATACTGAAACCTGAACGCTCATAGCATCATATGTATGTACTGACAGCGTGTCATTTAGCATGCATACTGAAACCTGAACGCTCATAACATCACATGTATGTACTGACAGCGTGTCATTTAGCATGCATACTGAAACCTGAACGCTCATAACATCATATGTATGTACTGACAGCGTGTCATTTAGCATGCATACTGAAACCTGAACGCTCATAACATCACATGTATGTACTGACAGCGTGTCATTTAGCATGCATACTGAAACCTGAACGCTCATAACATCACATGTATGTACTGACAGCGTGTCATTTAGCATGCATACTGAAACCTGAACGCTCATAACATCACATGTATGTACTGACAGCGTGTCATTTAGCATGCATACTGAAACCTGAACGCTCATAACATCATATGTATGTACTGACAGCGTGTCATTTAGCATGCATACTGAAACCTGAACGCTAATAACATCACATGTATGTACTGACAGCGTGTCATTTAGCATGCATACTGAAACCTGAACGCTCATAACATCACATGTATGTACTGACAGCGTGTCATTTAGCATGCATACTGAAACCTGAACGCTCATAACATCACATGTATGTACTGACAGCGTGTCATTTAGCATGCATACTGAAACCTGAACGCTCATAACATCACATGTATGTACTGACAGCGTGTCATTTAGCATGCATACTGAAACCTGAACGCTCATAACATCACATGTATGTACTGACAGCGTGTCATTTAGCATGCATACTGAAACCTGAACGCTCATAACATCACATGTATGTACTGACAGCGTGTCATTTAGCATGCATACTGAAACCTGAACGCTCATAACATCACATGTATGTACTGACAGCGTATAATTTAGCATGCATATTGAAACCTGAACGCTCATAACATCATATGTATGTACTGACAGCGTGTCATTTAGCATGCATACTGAAACCTGAACGCTCATAACATCACATGTATGTACTGACAGCGTGTCATTTAGCATGCATACTGAAACCTGAACGCTCATAACATCACATGTATGTACTGACAGCGTGTCATTTAGCATGCATACTGAAACCTGAACGCTCATAACATCACATGTATGTATGGCAGCGTGTCATTTAGCATGCATACTGAAACCTGAACGCTCATAACATCACATGTATGTATGGCAGCGTGTCATTTAGCATGCATACTGAAACCTGAACGCTCATAACATCACATGTATGTACTGACAGCGTGTCATTTAGCATGCACTTAATAACATTTTTAAATCAGAAATATTATGGTGCAGTAGTTTCCAACTGGTTTTGCTTCAGGAGTGTTTTTTATTGATTTATTTATTAAAAAAATATTTTGATAAGTGCATAAACTACAGCAGAAGTAGTATTCATATGTGATTCATATTATTATATTTTAATAATAATATTAGCCATAGTATCAAGTGACTTAAGAGCCTGTGCCAATATCAACCAGTTATTTTGCTTCCTTAGTTATGAACCGTATTATTTGCTTATTTTTTAATGATGTTTATTGACATAACTTTTGTAAGTGCATAAACAACAGCAGAAGTGTTATATTTTATTATTATTGATATTTGCCACAGTATCAAGTGACTGAAGAATATTTGCCAAAATTTGTGATAGCTAGTTATTTATTTTAATTAATTTGGGCAAAATATGCACACCTTTAAAAAAATAAAATAATGCTATGCCTGGTTATTCTGCTAATTAATATATATTTTTTTAATGCTGTTTATTAACATATATTTTATAAGTGTATAAACGACAGCAAAGGCACTAGATTTCATTGATATTAGCCATATTATCAAGTGACTAAATAATACATTTATGGCAGCTGTTATTTGCAATAAGTGTAAATAGCAATTACATGTGAAAATATCATATTTTCTTGGCAATAGATGCTATTTACACTGTGTTAAAATAGCAGGATTTGTTTTGTGCAAATAGTGGCAATTATCGGCACCTCAGTATTGTAGTATATTATAAAACGGTACGCAATAATAATGTATTGAGTGTAAATTATAGTTTTAATTGAAATTATTGAATGGATGCCTCCTTATTGGGTCAATAAAGCCCTCCCTAACCCTACCTAATACTTTATTTTCAACTTTTTTATTAGTAATTTTTATTGAAAACAAATGCCTTTCTGATGTGATATGAGATTTTAAAAGGGAGAAAAAAGTTTGGCAAAAGGTGGGTTCGAACCCGGGCGATCGCGTCATAAAGACTCTTTACCTTCTACACTAAAGCTGATGTTCGATGGCCGTCTTTTACAGAAGTTAACTTCCGGTCTGGTCTGTGTTTGTATATCGGGTTAGTTAGTGTCGCCGGCTACAAACACAGTTAAAGTGATTAGTAATGAAGTTGGGCTCAGGTGTGGCTGTGGGATGTGTTTCACATACATTTATTTGTGGCGACCCACCACAATATCAAAACTTTTCCAAAAGGCTTTGTTGAATAAACATGAGCACGTAATGCACGTTTAAAAATCAAAACGAGACGCATGTGTTTTTATATCACTGTATTTCTGAAGGAATACTGTTTTTAGGAAATGTTTGATATCATTTTCATTTCATCTTGCATGTTATATGCTTGATAAAGCAGCGTTTGTAAACTCAGTTTACAGCCGTTACCGGGCGTAAACCTCTAACATTAACGTTATTTCTCCCGCTTTAAGCGTCTCCTGCTGGCAGAGAGTGGATTTGCATTTTTAATAAGTCCGTCCAAGTAGTTATCGCTGCATCTCAGTCCGTCTGATTTATGAAGCAAACATATTTTGCTTGTTATAAAAACATAATCTCCTCCAGAGGGACTTCGCTGTTGTTATTGATTCTATTTGGATGTCTACCGGAAGTTAAGTTAGGGCCACAAACACGCGCATGCGCAGGAACGTTTGTTTATGTTGTTGCTGGTGAAACAATCACACATTGATGGGCGGAGTTAGTGTCACTCTTCGTGTCTTTGTTTCAGACGGACTGATGATGATCAGATCTCAAAAATCTCACTGCATTTAGGTAGGGATGGGCGATATATTGCATGCAATATGCATGCGCATCTCGTCAGTAAAGCCGGTTCCTTGATTAGCGCTAAATCTCCATCACCTGTTTTCAAATGGAGCGGTATTTAATACACGGAGCCGTAGTTCACAGACAAGCTACGCATATATCGACTGATATATCACCTTCGATATGAACGCGATATTGCGTAGCTTGTCAGTGATTTACGGCTCCGTGTATTAAATACCGCTCCATTTGAAAACAGGTGATGGAGATTTAGCGCTAATCAAGGAACCGGCTTTACTGACGAGATGCGCATGCATATCGCATGAGATATATCGCCCATCCCTACATTTAGGGGTGGGCGATATTGAAAATCTTATATCACGATATGACAAATTTTATATCACGGTACCAATATATATCACGATATAGTAAAAAAAATCTCTTAAAAAGGTTTTTACTATATTAAAATCTTTGTTACCATATAATTTTCATAATCCTTGTCACCAATGTCAATATCAAACTAATACAAGCCTAAAGAGAGAGAGAAAAATAAACTCAACCTCACTGAAGATAAATAAACAGTCAGTGATGAAATAAGGATAAGAAACTAATTGCAAGCAATAGGACAAAAAACTACAATAAATAAGAAACGCTACATACACTGTGTAAATTAATTAGTCTTCATTGTGTTAATTATATATATCTATGATAGATATAATTAACATGTGTATTATGTATAGATTCTATACATATTATAAATATATAATTATTATTGTTATTTATTCTCATTAAAGTTACAAAAGTGATTAAGTCGTGTTTATGAGGATACTTGCAAAGACGGGGATTCTGATGCATATACGTGTGTTTATGTAATTGTTCAAAGTCGGCAAAAAAGAAAAGGCGCTCCTCTCACACAGAAAGAGACGGCGCACGCATATAGGAGGTATTTGACGGCGCACACATATAGGTCTGTTGTTTGAGTTTCAACGGCTTAAAATCGTTGTTTTAAAACTGCAGTGCTTAAAAATGCGTGACCATGCTACAGATGTAGTCCCTCGTTTAGTAACGAGCTCCTGGTTGTGTCCTGGCTGGTCGTTCAGTCTCTCCTTCACGCTCTGTGGTGGGCGGCGTGTAAAGATCGCAGTCACTCAAATGATGAAAAGGTATTACCGGAAACAATGTATTTTGCGACACCACGAAATAAACGTGAATGAAACGATAGACTTTTTATTTCATCCATCCGATACATATCATCATATCGCACAGCCCTACACTGCATTATTACAATTAATGGCTAAATGTTTGTAAATGTACTCTGATAATTCCTACTGACACACTACAGCTAAACATAGAAATAAAATACTAATGTGCTAATCCTTTTGTCCAGTTGATGCCACTGAAATGCTTTATCTGATCTGTTTAAAGGCTTCATTTTCATAAGGGTTTCCCCGATCCTCTCGGCTGGACGTGCAGATCATCTTTCACCGTCGAGCGCTTCTCTTCTCAACACATAACTCAGCTCATCACAGACACGCAGCAAGCCAAAGCATCAGTACTTGTTGTAGACTCTCTCTCACTGGTTTTGAGACATCACGACCCTCTTGTCTTCTGCCAGACACTTCAAGAGCTCAGGAAAGGTGAAACCGTTACCTGTGTTGCTTCTATAAATACTGGCTTTTGATCGTTGACATTGTAGATGTAGGAAATAATGCTCTTGTCTGTTTTTTGTCCTCTGACCACTAGGAGGAGTTATTAAAACTATCATCGGTCTCCTGCATTCAGACTTGCATCAGCAAGGCGTCGTGGGTATTGTGTGCTACTTAGCCAGTACTGTAATCTCTGTGGCACCTGCAAACAATGAACGCCATTCTGTGGCAAAGACCACAAGACGCACAAAGTCAGGGAAAGTCATGCAAGAGGTAAGATATGTGTCCCTGCAGCACACAACCAGTCTTAAGTAGCACGGTGTATATGTGTAGCAGTAACCAACAATACATTGTATGGGTCAAGATTATAAATTTTTCTTTTATGCCAAAAATCATTAGGATATTAAGTAAATATCATGTTCCATGAAGATATTTTGTATATTTTCTACTGTACATATATCAAAACTTAATTTTTGATTATTAATATGCATTGCTAAGAACTTCATTTGGACAACTTTAAAGGTGATTTTCTCAATATTTAGATTTTTTGCACCCTCAGATTTTCAAATAGTTGTATCTCCGCCAAATATTGTCTGATCCTAACAAACGTTTATTTTTATGCAAAGCTTGTTTATTCAGCTTTAAGCTGATGCATGCATCTCAATTTGAAAAAAATGACTGGTTTTGTGCTCCATATGAGGTTTTAGCCTGAATAAACACGAGATTATAAACTGATTATCTGTGAAATCATGTTTTAGGAAGAGTTTTTCAGTGTGTCCGAGGATGCAACTCTCTCAGTACAGGCCAAAGCACGTCAGCCTGGACATGCACAGAAAGGGAAAGATGTGTCTGAGGTGAGCAAAGCTGCTTGGGTTGGTTTCTGCTCCTTCAGCTGGAGGTTGTGCTCTGTGACTGTTTGTCTTTTACTGTGATCTGCTGCTCAGGCCGATCCAACATCAAACCTGACGTTCAATCTGCGTCTGTCTGAGGAGGAGAGACAAGCCAAGGAGAACGTGGCTCTGCCGTTTGTATTCAGCCAACAAAAGTAAGAGACCTCAAGTCTTATGAATGCTGCTTTAGTATTATTTTAAATTATCTTTATTCAGTTTTCATTTTAATTGGAGTAATTTTAAGTGCTTTTGTAATAAAAAAAAAGTTTTAGATTTTATATAATTTCAGGTTAGGTTTTATTTTAGTTTTAGACCTCAGTTGTTGTAAATAGTGTTTTAGTATTATTTATGTACTATTACATTTTTTTTTAATTAATTTAGAATTATCTTTTTTAGATGCTTTTGTCTTTTATTAGTTGTAGGATTTTTTACATTTCAGTTTAGCTTTTATTTCAGTTTTAGACCTCCGTTGCTGTAAACAGTGTTTTATTAGTATTATTGATACGTGTTTATAGTTTTTATTCATATTTTGAATTTGCTTTTCAATTTTTTATTCAGTTTTCATTTGAATTTTAGTTTATGATTATTGATATGTTTATAGTTTTTTATTCAATATTTTATATTTTCATTTAAATTTTAGTGCTTCTGTCATTTTTGTATTAGCTTTCTTTTTTATACTTCTGTTTAGCTTTAATTTAATTTCAATTTTAGACCTCAACTGTTGTAAACAGTGATGTTTTAGCATTATATAATATAATAGTTTTATTCATATTTTGAATTTGCTTTTCATTTACGTTTTAGGTGAAGTTTTAATAATTTTACATGCTTATGTCATTTTTTTTTCTTTTTCCAGTTTTCATTTTAATTTGAGTAATTTTATGTGATTATGATTATTTTATTTTTTCTAGATTTCAGGTTAGCTTTTTTCCGTTTTAGTAAACGGTGTTTAAGTATTATTTATGTACTATTACAGTTTTTTATTAATTTTGAAATGTCTTTTTTTATTAAAATTGTAGTATGCTTTTGTCTTTTTTATTAGTTTTAAGATTTTTTACATTTCAGTTTAGCTTTTATTTCAGTTTTAGACCTCCGTTGCTGTAAACAGTGTTGTATTAGTATTATATATTTTTATTATATTCATATGTAGAATTTTTTCATTTTTTTGTTTCATTTTCATTTTCATTTAGTTTTTCAATTTGCTTTTCATTTAAGCTTTATTTTTTTATACTTTGTTTAGTTTAATTCATTCAATTTTAGACCTCAACTGTTGTAAACAGTTTTAATAATTTTATTTTATTCATATTTTGAATTTGCTTTTCATTTAAATTTTAGTTGGAGTTTTAATAATTTTACATGCTTATGTCATTTTTTATTTAATTTTTATTTATATATATATATTCTTAACTTTTTATTTCCGTTGTAAGATTTTTTTTTGTACTTTATTTTTATTTCAGTTGTTATTTTTTATTTTCAGTATTTTATTTCAGTTAGTCGCTGGGCAAAATTTATAATTAATTAAGGTTAATATTTTATTGTAATATTAATAATATTTAATATTATTTATAAAAAATATAAAATTAATATTTATAATAATTTTGTAATATTTAGATTTTATTTCACTTAATAATATTTTTTGTTATATTTTCAGTTTTAGTCAACAATAGCAACACTGGTTGTATATAATAATTGTATAATAATCATGCTGCAGAAAATCATCTCTTCTGAGGCCGACTCCTGGCTCCGGGAGGATCATGTACGAGCCTGATGTCTACGACGACTTTGACGAGGAGGATCCAGATGATGATCTCGATGTGTGAATGAAGACAGCCCACATCATGACCTAAATCTGTGAATGTCAGATCCATCTTGATAAATATATTCTTTATTGTTTCATGACTCATATAGTCTGTGGCTGTCTGTAGTTTATCAGCTGTTACGAGGCCGGGTTTGAGAACAGATGAATTGATGAACCACTGCTCTTCATAATGTCATGCAGTTTTTGTACTGGTAGAAAAATTTGGAAAATTAAAAAAGCACTCGTTGAAAATATTTTAAGTCTTGATTAAGATCATTATTGACTTATTATTTGGCTAATTTTGTTCAGTTTTTATACATGAAGAAATAGGGGCAACTTTTCTCTTATTGGTTGAGATCTTGACCAAAGCTCCCCAAACCTTGTCCCATGTGAGGTCAAGACATGATGCTCCAAACTAAATAAATGACAATAAAATGTATATTAAAAGTCAGCTATGCATACAAATTTTACAAATTTTATTTCAAAGTTTTCACTGACTTAAACGGGTAGTTCACCTTAAAATGTAAATTAAGTCATGTTGACGGTAGCCGTTGACTTCCATAGTATGGAAAAAAAATACTATGGAAGTCAATGGTTATCATCAACTGTTTGGTTACCAGCCCAGCATTCTTCAAAATATCTTCTTTTGTGCTCGACAGAAGAAAGAAAAATATTATTATTTGGAAAAATAATATGTATTTCCTGGAGATAACTTGGAAAAACACACATGAACCAGATATTTTCACAGTTGTGTGTTTGTCTTCACGTTTCATCAGTAAAAACGTTTCTGCTTTTTATTCAGCTCAGCTACAGCGATAGCCGTGTGTGTGTTTGTCCATTTCCTACACGTCATAAGTTTCTGTGCGAGAGCGCCCTCTGGCGTCGAGTATGAATGAAACCTGCTCTGCACGAGAGCGTTCAGCTCTTCTGATATTCACATCTCCTCAGTTTGGGTACGAATAAAACATCAGGTCATGTCTCAGGTCATCTAGATGTGAAAACACCTGCTCGAGCTCGAATGAAGTGCGGGGGACGAATGTACATTTTATTAAAATTAATATAAAATGCAGCTAACATAGTTCTACACACAGACAACATAAACAAAGGTTCTTGTTCTCTTTCATTCTTGCTGTTTAATTGGGAAATTTTAATGTCTTGTCTTTTTTATGTTATCTGACTAAAAATGATTCATACTTTGAACTATTATTAATACAGTATTTATTTAAAAAACGTAGAGTGCCTTAAAAATAATGATCACAACACTGGTAAAACAGGCTTATATTGATGTTCTTGTCCTCCGAATTATACTTATCAATCCTGTTTTTATTATCATTATAATTAAAAAAATAAATAAATTCAGAACTGGATTAGAATAGAATTCTATTTTAAATAAGACAGGAATATTTTTTTCTACAACAACAGCAGCAAAACCAGCATACCCTGTAAACTCAACAAACAATAATAATAATAATATAATTCCAGAGTTATTAAGAGGTGCAAAAAATGTCTTTAACATTTAAACTTAAAATGGTCTTTTCTGTTCTGTTTCTTTTCAAACCTGCGTCATGGCATTTGCTGCTGAATCAATGCAGAAGCATCCGTTTCGATACACATCAGAAATGAGCACAGCCCTGTTAAAAGCTGTGTTAATGTGCCCCTTTTATACTTTGAGCACCTGCCCCTCCAAAGGTCTCTGCACGGCCCTGGTGGGGGCTGGGGACATACCCCCCCCCCCACGCTCTTATATCAGTGTTGTTTTTTGTTTTGTGGATATTTCAGCTAACAGTTTGATTTGTACGTTCAGTTGAACAACATTAATTTAAAGTTAAAGACTGTCTGCGGCGACTCGGGATGCTGTTACAAATCCTGCTGCACCACAGAGTGCCACTTACACCGTTTAGAAAAATAAATCACATTATATTTGTCCCAAGTTATTGTTGATGTTCATGACTTTACCCTAGGCTGAAAGATTGTGTATCTTTCCGCACAACGTTTGTATTTCTGTCCCTATGCTTTATATAGGGAGCTAATAATAGCCATAGATCGGGCTTTCTCTTTCTGTTTTGTCAAACAAACATCACGTCAAACTCATCGATGCAACTTTGTTCCTGAAGTGGGCTTTTATATGAACTGTTTTGGGTGCAGTACCTGTGAGCGCTGTGCTTCTCGTCTGGTGTGTGACTACATATGTATTAAACACACAGTTTTCTAACGTATTAACTTTAACTTGTTTGGTAATATCAATGATATGACGTTTCAGATGCGTCTGAAATGACAAAAACAAATACATATGTAACCCTCTTCGTCGGTGTGCTCCCCCAAATGTCTCTGCGTTGTGTTGAGGTGAGGAGTGAATGAGGAGGACACCAAAATCGTTGAGTCCACAATGGAAATAGAACTGTGTTCATTTCACATAACCTCAAAATTACAATACATAATGAATTATAACAGGAAATAATGAAAAAGTTGAGACTGCAACTGACTTAATAGAAAGCTCATCGTTCACAAACTCACTAAAACACAGGAAAGATAAACTACAGCATATGACAGACAAAGATAAATGCTGAATGTAATAGAAATAGGGAGAATTAGACCATAAAATACACAAGTAGGCCGTAAACATAATATAAAACACATGAAAATATGCTCAGCCACGTGGAACATCAGAAATAATATCAGAAATACAAAACAACCTATCAAAAATATTGTCTGATACACATAAACCAACCTTTCATCAATAATATATTTCTTCTAATAACATGGATGGCTACTATAATTAGATAAATTTAATGGATATAGTGGAGCAACGTGATAACCCTCCTTACCTTTCACAATGGAAATAGAACTGTGGGTGAAAAGAAGGGCTCACTCCCCTAATGAGAAGCAACACACAGCTCCCCCCAAAGGACGGGAGAACACATTACACCTCCCCTACACATATATTGAATTATTTGATCAAAATTATTGCTAGGGGAAATTTGGTAGTGGCTGGATATTGGTATAGGGCAGGGGTGGGGAACGTTGACCCCGGAGGGCCACTCTCTTGAAGAGTTTAGCTCCAACCTTGAAAAACCCTGAAAAACAAAACCTAACTGCATCCTTGATTAGCTGCTTCAGGTGTGTTTGATTGGGGTTGGAGCTAAACTCTGCAGGGACACCGGCACTACTCCAGGATTAACGTCCCCACCCCTGGTATAGGGACATGTCCCTAGCGTCTCCCCCTAATTCTACGCCCCTGGTATGTGTGGATGTGGAGATCTGTTTTTAGTTTCACTTTCACTTTCGAACAAGCCCCCCCCCCTGCTGACAGCTTGGTCCCCCCAGTTAAAAAATCCCATCTGCGCCCTTGGCGCGAGGACGTAAATTTAGCCAATTTTTCAATTTTTGGTAACTGACCAACAGAACGCTTCTTGGTCTGAAAGTGATTTTTGTGTAAAATGGCCGGCTGCTCGTGTAACATGCAGAAAGGGCAAGAGATTGAATCTTTTTGGTGAACAAATTCAAAAGTCAGTTCATCACTTACCGCTTGTTCTGTGAATTTTCCCAAACTAAACTCAGTCATATGCATCCATGTGACTGGAGATTTGACATAAGGGCAAAAGTTTCACACATTTTCCTATTGCTCATGTGAATGTCTGGCACTGACCAACAGAAAGCTGCTTGGTTTGAAAGGGATTTTTGTGTGAGATAACGCAGAAAAGGACATAACTGCAGAAATAACTGCTGAACGAATCTTTTTAATGAATCGAGACGATTTGAGTCATTGAGATGAATCCTCAAATCTGTTGTTTATTATTTTGTGGAATTTAATATAGATTTTGTTGAGATCAAATCATTTTAATTACCAAAGAACCACCGCTGTATTCAGTAAAATATATTTAGTCATTTAGCAGATGCTTTTATCTAAAGCAACTTACAAATGAGGACAATATAAGCAATCAGTCAGCTAACGTCAAAAGATCAATAATATGCACGTCTCAGTTAGCGTATAATGCAGTATGTGTAACAAGTTTTTTTTGTTATTATATAGTAAATAAAAAGAAAACAAATAGAATATATAAAGAATGCCTTTTTTGTGTGTTTTATAGAAAACATGCTGTTATTAAACAGTAGTGCAGTCAAACACGATTAATCGCATCCAAAATAAGTGTTTGTTTACATAATATGAATGTGTGTATTTATTTTGTAGCTTATATTTTAGAATAAATTTGTGTTTATATATTAATTATATTTATATATAATATAAAAAATTATTATATAAAAGTAAATAATTTCCATATTTATACTGTGTGTGTGTTTATATAATAAATAAATACATAAATAAACCGTACACATACATATATTATGTAAACAAACTTTTATTTTGGATGCGATTAATCGTTTGAGGGCACTACAAAATAAAACAAATTGATAAAATAGAGAGTGCTAGAGTGAGAGGGTCAAATAAATTACATGACACATATTTTTTGTTAATTACATAATAGATACAAATAAAGAAATATAATATATAAAGAATAGTGAAAGCTAGTGTTAGAGGTCTTTTTTGTTAGTTTTTTTTAGAAAACAAATAGAGTTTAAAACAAATAGATGTAGAATAGAAAGTGCTAGATGGTCGAATAAATTAAATGACCAGAAAAATATAAACTGATTAGTTTGGACTCAACTCAAAAGCGAGTCCGTTTGAAATCCTCCGCGGCCACGTGAGCACAAACTTCATGTCCCTTCGCGGAAGTGACGTCAGGGAAGCGATGGCGGCCCGTGCTGCTCTACCGTATCGGTTTTAAACTGTCCTCAGAAGTGAGGGATCGTACGCGTTTTGTTTTCGCTTTCTCAAAGGTCCTCCGAAAGAGGATAGTGCGTTTAATGCCGCGGCAGATGGACAGTCGCGCTTCTCTCGGCAGAACGGAGACATTTGTTCGACTCTCCACTCGCTTTGACTCGGATCTCATCATGCCAACGAGCGTTTGAAGACTTCACCGAGCCGGGGAGAGGAACTAACGTTACCTCTCTATAGAGAAAGACATCCGCCAAGTGATATTTTACACACGCACTATTTTTTGTTAAATCTCTGCACTTTTGCGCCCTCCATGCGCTGATTTGAATCCCGTCAGGGCGCTGCAGGGTGAAGTTGTGAATGTTGGCAGGGTCTTGTTTCCACAGGTGTGTCGTGTTGCTCCGGTCGGCGGTGTAAATCACCCCTCACGGACTCTGGGGGTATGGTTGACCTGCTAAAGACGCGCCGGTGTCTGCTCGGCGTGCACACTTTCCTCGGCGTGACCTCCAGGTTATGGAGCTTCTTCTTATACATCCTCCGGAAGCACATACGGACGGTGAGTCGCCTAAAACCGCCACCTTTACTCGTCTGAGCAGCTTGTATTGCACGACATGGCCCTGAACTTCCACACAGGTGTCTAAAAGCGACAGCAGACACCTGTCTGGGCTATTAAACCGGCTAGGTTTGGTTAGTTTACTCTATATTTCTCTGTACAGCTAGTGTTTGTTGTGAGAGAAAGAAAAAATACTATAGTAAATACTATAGTGTTGCTAACTCATGCTATAGTAAAGTGTATTATACTGTATATATTAGACTCATGCTATAGTAAAGTCTATTATACTGTATATATTAGACTCATGCTATAGTAAAGTGTATTATACTGTATATTATTAGACTCATGCTATAGTAAAGTGTATTATACTGTATATTTTAGACTCATGCTATAGTAAAGTCTATTATACTGTATATATTAGACTCATGCTATAGTAAAGTCTATTATACTGTATATATTAGACTCATGCTATAGTAAAGTGTATTATACTGTATATATATTAGACTCATGCTATAGTAAAGTGTATTATACTGTATATATATTAGACTCATGCTATAGTAAAGTGTATTATACTGTATATATATTAGACTCATGCTATAGTAAAGTGTATTATACTGTATATATTACACTCATGCTATAGTAAAGTGTATTATACTGTATATATATTACACTCATGCTATAGTAAAGTCTATTATACTGTATATATTAGACTCATGCTATAGTAAAGTGTATTATACTGTATATATATTAGACTCATGCTATAGTAGTGTATTATACTGTATATATATTAGACTCATGCTATAGTAAAGTCTATTATACTGTATATATATTAGACTCATGCTATAGTAAAGTCTATTATACTGTATATATTAGACTCATGCTATAGTAAAGTCTATTATACTGTATATATTAGACTCATGCTATAGTAAAGTCTATTATACTGTATATATTAGACTCATGCTATAGTAAAGTGTATTATACTGTATATATATTAGACTCATGCTATAGTAAAGTTATTATACTGTATATATATTAGACTCATGCTATAGTAAAGTGTATTATACTGTATGTAATTAGACTCATGCTATAGTAAAGTCTTTATACTGTATATATTAGACTCATGCTATAGTAAAGTGTATTATACTGTATATATTAGACTCATGCTATAGTAAAGTGTATTATACCATATATATTAGACTCATGCTATAGTAAAGTGTATTATACTGCATATATATATTAGACTCATGCTATAGTAAAGTCTATTATACTGTATATATTAGACTCATGCTATAGTAAAGTGTATTATACTGTATATATTAGACTCATGCTATAGTAAAGTGTATTATACTGTATATATTAGACTCATGCTATAGTAAAGTGTATTATACTGTATATATTAGACTCATGCTATAGTAAAGTCTATTATACTGTATATATTAGACTCATGCTATAGTAAAGTGTATTATACTGTATATATATTAGACTAATGCTATAGTAAAGTCTATTATACTGTATATATTAGACTCATGCTATAGTAAAGTGTATTATACTGTATATATATTAGACTCATGCTATAGTAAAGTGTATTATACTGTATATATTAGACTCATGCTATAGTAAAGTGTATTATACTGTATATATTACACTAATGCTATAGTAAAGTGTATTATACTGTATATATATTACACTCATGCTATAGTACAGTGTATTATACTGTATATATTAGACTCATGCTATAGTAAAGTGTATTATACTGTATATATTACACTCATGCTATAGTAAAGTGTATTATACTGTATATATTACACTCATGCTATAGTAAAGTCTATTATACTGTATATATTACACTCATGCTATAGTAAAGTGTATTATACTGTATATATTACACTCATGCTATAGTAAAGTGTATTATACTATATATATTACACTCATGCTATAGTAAAGTCTATTACACTGTATATATTACACTCATGCTATAGTAAAGTGTATTACACTGTATATATTACACTCATGCTATAGTAAAGTGTATTATACTGTATATATTAGACTCATGCTATAGTAAAGTGTATTATACTGTATATATATTACACTCATGCTATAGTAAAGTGTATTATACTGTATATATTACACTCATGCTATAGTAAAGTGTATTATACTATATATATTAGACTCATGCTATAGTAAAGTGTATTATACTGTATATATTAGACTCATGCTATAGTAAAGTCTATTATACTGTATATATTAGACTCATGCTATAGTAAAGTCTATTATACTGTATATATATTAGACTCATGCTATAGTAAAGTGTATTATACTGTATATATATTAGACTCATGCTATAGTAAAGTGTATTATACTGTATATATTACACTCATGCTATAGTAAAGTGTATTATACTGTATATATTAGACTCATGCTATAGTAAAGTGTATTATACTGTATATATTAGACTCATGCTATAGTAAAGTCTATTATACTGTATATATTACACTCATGCTATAGTAAAGTCTATTACACTGTATATATTACACTCATGCTATAGTAAAGTCTATTACACTGTATATATTACACTCATGCTATAGTAAAGTGTATTATACTGTATATATTAGACTCATGCTATAGTAAAGTCTATTATACTGTATATATTAGACTCATGCTATAGTAAAGTCTATTATACTGTATATATATTAGACTCATGCTATAGTAAAGTGTATTATACTGTATATATATTACACTCATGCTATAGTAAAGTGTATTATACTGTATATATATTACACTCATGCTATAGTAAAGTGTATTATACTGTATATATTAGACTCATGCTATAGTAAAGTGTATTATACTGTATATATTAGACTCATGCTATAGTAAAGTGTATTATACTGTATATATATTAGACTCATGCTATAGTAAAGTGTATTATACTGTATATATATTAGACTCATGCTATAGTAAAGTCTATTATACTGTATATATATTAGACTCATGCTATAGTAAAGTGTATTATACTGTTATATATTAGACTCATGCTATAGTAAAGTCTATTATACTGTATATATTAGACTCATGCGATAGTAAGTGTATTTATTATACTGTATATATTAGACTCATGCTTAGTAAAGTGTATTATACCATATATATAAGACTCATGCTATAGTAAAGTGTATTATACTGCATATATATATTAGACTCATGCTATAGTAAAGTCTATTATACTGTATATATTAGACTCATGCTATAGTAAAGTGTATTATACTGTATATATTAGACTCATGCTATAGTAAAGTGTATTATACTGTATATATTAGGACTCTGCTATAGTAAAGTGTATTATACTGTATATATTAGACTCATGCTATAGTTAAAGTCTATTATACTGTATATATTAGACTCATGCTATAGTAAATTCTATTATACTGTATATATATTAGACTCATGCTATAGTAAAGTCTATTATACTGTATATATTAGACTAATGCTATAGTAAAGTGTATTATACTGTATATATATTAGACTCATGCTATAGTAAAGTGTATGTATTATACTGTATATATTAGACTCATGCTATAGTAAAGTGTATTATACTGTATATATTACACTCTGCTATAGTAAAGTGTATTATACGGTATATATTAGACTCATGCTATAGTAAAGTGTATTATACTGTATATATATTACACTCATGCTATAGTACAGTGTATTATTGTATATATTAGACTCATGCTATAGTAAAGTGTATTATACTGTATATATTACACTCATGCTATAGTAAAGTGTATTATACTGTATATATTACACTCATGCTATAGTAAAGTGTATTATACTGTATATATTACACTCATGCTTAGTAAAGTGTATTTAAGTATATATTACACTCATGCTATAGTAAAGTGTATTATACTATATATATTACACTCATGCTATAGTAAAGTCTATTACACTGTATATATTACACTCATGCTATAGTAAAGTCTATTACACTGTATATATTACACTCATGCTATAGTAAAGTGTATTATACTGTATATTTAGACTCATGCTATAGTACAGGTGTATTATACTGTATATATATTACACTCATGCTATAGTAAAGTGTATTATACTGTATATATTACACTCATGCTATAGTAAAGTGTATTATACTATATATATTAGATCATGCTATAGTAAAGTGTTTTTACTGTATATATTAGACTCATGCTATAGTAAAGTCTATTATACTGTATATATTAGACTCATGCTATAGTAAAGTCTATTATACTGTATATATATTAGACTCATGCTATAGTAAAGTGTATTATACTGTATATATATTAGACTCATGCTATAGTAAAGTGTATTATACTGTATATATATTACACTCATGCTATAGTAAAGTGTATTATACTGTATATATTAGACTCATGCTATAGTAAAGTGTATTATAAGTATATATTAGACTCATGCTATAGTAAAGTCTATTATACTGTATATATTACACTCATGCTATAGTAAAGTCTATTACACTGTATATATACACTCATGCTATAGTAAAGTCTATTACACTGTATATATTACACTCATGCTATAGTAAGTGTATTATACTGTATATATGACACTCATGCTATAGTAAAGTGTTTTATACTGTATTTTATTAGACTCATGCTATAGTAAAGTGTATTATACTGTATATATTAGACTCATGCTATAGTAAAGTGTATTATACTGTATATATTATTGTATTCACAACAGTTTAATGAATCACTAACTATAGTGACCTGATAAACTGTTATAAATACTGTGGTATACTTTAGTGTTTACTGCTGTAAACTTTAGTGTATTGAAGTATAATATACCCTATAGTTTAATACAGTATTGAGTAAAGTCATTTGTTTATGTTACTATAGTTGTTGTATTATCACAGCAACTATAGAAATACCACAACACATTAATTCAAGTACTTTACTATAGTATGGTTCAAAAACACTATACATTACTATAGTATTTTTTCATGTTTTATGTATCCTTTAACGTTGTGGGTCTCCGTTAAGACCAGTTTTAGTTGTCAGCAGCACAGCTGGAGAAGAGCAACGACTTGCTGGTTATTAATGATATTACACTGATTTAATTAAACATACACTGATATTTACTAACTAATGAAAGCAGGTTTGTCAGCTTGTAAAATGAGTTATTGTGACACTTCGCTGGGGGCCTAAAGTGTTAATGAACGGTCAAGCATTTACCATTAGTGTAAAATAAAACTTGGCACCTACATTACACAAATTAGATAGTTTTACTGCGGAGCGAATTCAGGGTAAGATATAACTTGGTACCAAACATTTTATATCTAGTATATTAAATGAGTTTATTTACAAACAGTAAATAATTTACCAAAAATAAAACTATTGAAATAAATTCTAAATGTTAGATGAAAATAAAACGATAATTAGAAATGTTGACTTGACAGCTAACTGAAGTAAAATGTCTAAAATAAACTAAAATATATATTGTATTATATTATTTAGCATTGTAAGTGAACTCACTTAAAAGAGTTATTTAGTTTAATTTGGCTAGAAAAAGTTTTTATAGTATGTTAATGTGTAATTTATAACTTATATTTGCTGGTTTTTATTGTATTTGTTATACTTGTATAAAAATAGCTTAAGATGCATTAAATAAAAAATATACTACTTTATTTAGCATTTTACTGTAAGCCTCAAACAATAATAATCAGGGTAAAATGAGTTTAACATTTGTCTTGGCATGTTTTTTTAATAACATATTAATAAAAAATATTTAAAATGTAAAAGTTAATTCAAAACTAATTAATATTATAAATACAACATGTGAATATCCAGTAGGGCATTGTTTTTCAGAAGTGGCTGATAAGCGTGTCACATGCTTTAGCTCAGAGTAAACACTTGACACACAGGCTGTAATCCCGCTGTGCACAGCAGGCTTGGGCAATCCAGTTGTATAATAATCTTTATGATGATCAATTATGAAGGCATTGCTTGTCTGGGACGCTGATATGGGTGCTGGAGTAGCGAACGCTTCACTAAACATGCTTTACAGTCTCGCTTCAGCTTGGCCCGACATTATGAATGAGTCCTTGAGGCCTAAATCAAGTTGGGAATAAACAGCTCCTTTTCAAAGTCACCCTGGCAGTTTCTCTCGGCTGTGCTGTCCCAAGTTCTGCTGACACGGTTAGACAGCTGGGAGGGCTAAAGATAGCTCAGAAGAGAGGGATTTGGAGAAAGAGGGGAAGAGTATTCACATTGTGGACCGAGGCGGAGGGTCCCGGACCTCTTAAAGGGAAAGCCGTCTTGAGTTTGAGCTCGGGTTCGTTCCAGATGGCTGCGTATTCGAGGAAGCTGCTAATTGACCAGTTGTGAAATGAGCAGCTCCTGAACAGCTCTCGCGTTCGTTTTTATTAGGTTAGGGTTGGGTACCGAAACCCGGTACCAACATGGCACCGGTATCGAAAAACCCCAAACGATACCCAACCCTATTCAGGGTTCACACTGTTACAGACAAGCTGGAGTTAGCAGACGAGTTGTCAAACTGTTTAGTAACACACTAGCCATAGCAGTTTTTGTAGTTCATATTAACGATCAACCAATATAAATATAAGCTAACGAATATTTGTATTGTGTTATGTAGTGTTGTATAAATACACTAGTCAGCATTTGAAGTGGATCAAAACATTTCATCGAAGTTGTCCTAAAACCTAAACCAAACCTTTTTGATCCACTTCAAATGTTGACGACTGTATTTAATAGCAATTATTTAAATGTCCATAGTAATGCTTAATCAATACATCATTGTAGTTGTTTGTTTTTTGGCTGATGCCATCTTGTGTCCTGATTTCTGGAGTCCGAAGCGCCCTAATGAAAATATATCAGTTTAATAGTCATATTTAATTATAAATATAAACATTTGTAAATATTTATAGTAACAAAAATGTAAATGTCAAAAGTAAATATTATCAACTAATATTTGTTTTTTTATTATTTATTGTATTGATTTATTTCCTGATGTAGCAGTACAGATACGAGTCCTATTTAGATTAGGTCAAAATTTGAAATAAAATATTAAGTATGTAAGTTAGTAAATATATGTTATATTCATATCTATATCTACATCTTTAAGTGTGTGTGTGTGTGTGTGTGTGTGTGTGTGTGTTGTGTGTGTGTGTGTGTGTGTGGTGTGTGTGTGTGTGTGTGTGTGTGTGTGTGTGTGTGTGTGTGTGTAGTGTGTATTTATATGTATGTAAATAAATAAAAAGAAAACTCATAGAATACAAAAAGATTAGAGAAGCTAGTGTTAGTTGTTTTAAGAAAGCAAGCAGTTAGTAAATGAATATTGTAAGTCTAAAAAGGGCAAGATTTTTAAAAGAATAGAATTAGAACAGAGAGTGCTAGAATTAGAATAGAGAGTGCTAGAATTAGAATAGAGAGTGCTAGAATTAGAATATAATTAGAATTAGAAAGAAACAGAGAGTGCTAGAATTAGAATAGAGAGTGCTAGAATTAGAATAGAATTAGAATAGAGGAGTGCTT